>JAOVVO010000183.1:0-123063 GCA_028564675.1 Onchocerca lupi | reverse complement strand
TATATATATATATAGATACTTGGAAAATTGTACATTTTTCTGAGAACTGTGATATCAACATTTTTTTTTATTCATCATTATGTTATAGTATTTTACAATACAATAAGATACATTCATTGTATTTCCTCCTAACAGACGTACATGCAGCATGTGTTCGTTTAAATTAGTAATTTTAATTGGTGCCGATAGAACCGAAATATTTTTAATATAAATAAAACGAAATCTGTGAAGGAGAAAAAGCAGTAATCTGTAAAGGAGAAATTTTTAATATTTCTCAGCTAAATGAATTACGTATCTATATTTGGACACAAAGATCTTTGTTCTGACATCTTCCGATTTTCTATTAGAACCTATGGGCATCAAGTGAAATGTTGAGATGTTAATTGTAAGGAGCGTGATGAGAAATGAGAATTGTTGTGAAAATTGTCGATCTTGTCCTTATATCCAATCTTTTATATGACTAATGTGTTGTAACCCTTCCCACTATTAATGCCACGGATGATCCATATAAAGAGGAAGCGTTCAGAGCAGCAGGGTCAGTGTTGCTCAGCTACATTGGTATCTTCAACAGTGAGCAGTCTTTACTGTCTCAGCGTCTTATTCCCCTCTTGCAGTCCGTTCTACATATTTTCAACGGGTGTAGTTTTTTCAACATCAATATCAGCGGCAAATCAATTCCAATCCAATATCAAAAACTTTTCAACAACAGCAAGATTGACAAATCAATAGGAGACGACTGTTAGTATCTTTTATAGTTAGTGTGTATTGTTCATTTATTTACTTTTTGCTATTTACCGGAGAAAGTGATCTAGCAGAGTTACAATAGTAAAAAGCAATTTCCAATCCAACCAATCTAAAATCCAAATTAGAATTCGATCAGATTTTTTCCTCCGGTAATTGGAGCTTATATAATGAACAGCTGATGAAAAATAGTGATTATATTTTGTTAATCTAATTTTAAATAGAAGCAAAGATGTTTATACTTTACTTAACTGGACGAACGGATGATATTAATTATACTACAATTACAATATGCATCATTTTCAAATATTTTAGTTCGTTTTCTTTTTAAAGCCTTAATTCAATTCTAGTTTAATCGATCCAGCCAATGTTTGTTCATGCATTTATGAACTAAATGGTGAATGAAATTATCTATCGAGAAAAAGGGTTTCTGATCTGTCTATGCCACTATCTAATGCTCTAAGGCATTCTTGGCCCAGCAGTTTGCCCCGGCACGAAATAGGCACTTTTTTGTCCACTTCCTCCTGCTTCAATTACACCGCTAGCTCTAGTTCCAGCACCTTGACTGGGCATGAAATAGACACTTTCCTGCCCCCCTCCTCCTTCCTTAGCTCCAGTTATACTCGCAGCTTTACTTCCGGCCACACCTCCAGTCCCAGGACCTTGACCGAGCATGAAATAGGCGCTCTTTTGTCCAGTTCCTCCTGCTCCAGCTACACCGCCAGCTCCAGTTCCAGTTACACCTCCAGTCCCAGGACCTTGACCGAGCATGAAGTAGGCACTTTTTTGTCCAGTTCCTCCTGCTCCAGCCACACCGCCAGCTCCAGTTCCAGTTATACCTCCAGTCCCAGCACCTTGACCGGGCATGAAATATGCACTTTTCTGTCCAGTTCCTCCTGCTCCAGCAACACCGCCAGCTCCAGTTCCAGTTATACCTCCAGTCCCACCTCCAGTCCCAGCACCTTGACCGGGCATGAAATATGCACTTTTCTGTCCTCCTCCCCCTATCTCAGCTCCAGTTGTACTTGTAGCTTTACTTCCGGCCACACCTCCAGTCCCAGGACCTTGACCGAGCATGAAATAGGCACTTTTTTGTCCAGTTCCTCCTGCTCCAGCTACACCGCCAGCTCCAGTTCCAGTTACACCTCCAGTCCCAGCACCCTGACCGAGCATGAAGTAGGCACTTTTTTGTCCAGTTCCTCCTGCTCCAGCAACACCGCCAGCTCCAGTTCCAGTTATACCTCCAGTCCCAGCACCTTGACCGGGCATGAAATATGCACTTTTCTGGCCTCCTCCCTCTGTTCCAGTTCCAGTTGTACTTACAGCCCCAGCTCCAGCAATTCCAGCTTCAGGCTTAGCTCCAACTCCAGCACCACCTTTTCCATAGCCAGCGACGCCTTGTCCTGGCATGAAATAGGCGCTTTTCTGTCCTCCTCCCCCTACCTCAGCTCCAATTGTACTTGCAGCTTTACTTCCGGTCACACCTTCAGTCCCAGGACTTTGACCGGGAATGAAATAGGCACTTTTTTGTCCAGTTCCTCCTGCTCCAGCTACGCCGCCAGTTCCAGTCCCAGCTATGCCTCCAATTCCAACACCTTGATCGGGCATGAAATATGCACTTTTTTGCCCTCCCCCTCCTGCTCCAGTTCCAGTTGTACTTGCAATTCCAGCTCCAGCTCCAACTCCAACACCACCTTTCTCATAGCCGGCAACGCCTTGCCCTGGCATCAAATAGGCACTTTTCTGTCCCTCTCTTACTGTCCCCGCCCCAATTGCACCTGTACCTCCAGCTCTAGCTGCAATTCCAGCCTCAGGTCTAGCTCCAACTCCAACACCACCTTTCGCATAGCCAGCAATGCCTTCCCCTGGCATGAAGTAGACACTTTTTTGTCCTCCTCTTCCTGCCTCAGCTCCAGGTCTAGCTCCAACTCCAACACCGCCTTTCTCATAGCCGGCAACACCTTGTCCTGGCATGAAATAGGCACTTTTCTGTCCCTCTCTTACTGCTCCAGCCCCAATTGCACTTGCACCTCCAGCTCCAGGCCCAGCTCCAACTCCAACACCGCCTTTCTCATAGCCGGCAACGCCTTGTCCTGGCATGAAATAGGCACTTTTCTGTCCCTCTCTTACTGCCCCAGCCCCAATTGCACTTGCACCTCCAGCTCCAACTCCAACACCACCTTTCTCATAGCCGGCAACGCCTTGTCCTGGCATGAAATAGGCACTTTTCTGTCCCTCTCTTACTGCTCCAGCCCCAATTGCACTTGCACCTCCAGCTCCAGTCCCGACTCCAACTCCAACACCACCTCGTCCATAGCCAGCCATCCCTTGTCCTGGTATGAAGTAGGCACTTTTCTGTCTTTCTGCCCCAACTCCAATTCCAACACCACCTCTCTCATAGCCAGCAATGCCCTGCTCTGACATGAAATAACCACTTTTCTGTTCCCCTCCTCCTCCCCCAGCGCCAGCCCCAGCCCCAACTCCAATCCTGACACCGCCTCTCTCATAGCCATCAATGCCCTTTCCTGGCATTAAATAGCCACTTTTTTGTCTTTCTGCCCCAACTCCAATTCCAACACCACCTTTCTCATGGCCAGCAATGCCCTGTCCTGGCATTAAATAGCCATTTTTCTGTCTTTCTGCCCCAACTCCAATCCTAACACCGCCTCTCTCATAGCCAGCAATGCCCTGGCTTGGCATGAAATAGTCACCTTTCCGTCCTCCTTCAACTCTTCCACCATTCATACCTTCAGCTTGCCGAGCTCCTTGTCCAGCTATATAATCCAAACTTTCTTTTCCCGATTTATCCTCAACACTTTTTCTATCTTCATCACTTTTTCTTGCACTGTCCGTTGCTTCTGATTCCAGATTAGTAACACTCTCTGTTGAATCAGAAACAGTTCCTTTGGCACCTAATTCATCAGCGGTAACTGTCGTTTGAGCTTCTCTTTCACTGTCCTTTGGGCTTTTCTTACTTTCTGCAAGAAACTATTTTGATTTTAAAATAGACATTCTTTTAGTCCAGTCTTTTTTAAATGAAAATTACTGCTTCAATTAAGTAATAATTGGTAAATATAGGAAAATTCAATTAATTAATACGACAAATGATTTGCAATGTTGAATTGTGGGAAAGATCATACTTCTACCCCTATCGATGCTATCCATTAGAAGTCTAAACCATATTACATTCTTTGAATTTTTATTAATAGTAGCAATAGATGAATCTCTTCGACAATATTTCCAACAAAAGATTTAATTCAGTTAATAAAAATTCGAAATTACTTGACATATTTTAGAATATTGTTATCTTAAAAAGAATTTAATGGGGATAGATCATTACTTCTCATCACTTTTTTTTTTCTTAAATTTGACAATCTTGACATTAGTTCTAAATTTACCAAAAGCAATTTATATCATACTGAAGATTTTTGTTTGGGATAGCATTTAGATATTCCAAAAAAATATTTTTTAAGCTAAAGTTATCGGAATTTTGAATTCTTCGTCTCTTGTCAAAATTATTAATCCTAATTAGTAAAAATCTTTATGAATAAATTAAATGCTGGATGAAATCTATTTTTTTTTAGGATTTTCTGGAATCAATTTAACTTTATGAAATATAATATAACCTTTGCCTTCACGTTATTTTACTAAACCTTTTTCATTTGACTATGAATTTAACAACTATCTCTTTTTCTTGAAAAAAATAACATTTTCTAAAGCGAGGTACCATTTTATAAAATGAACTTTTTTTCTAAATCTTTGAATGGTTTTTTTTTTTTTTTTTTCATTTTGACCTTTCAAGATTGCTACATACAGCTAATTCTAGATTTATATTCAACTGATGTTATGTTTATCGTTTAGATTTCATGCATAACTTTTTGTTTTCAATCATCTTTCATTTTGCTGCTATGATAAATTATCCAGATCAGATTTAAATTATTTTAAAATCTGCTTTAACTTTTAAAATAAGCTTGAAAGATGACAAGTCAATTCATTATTTTTTGTTCAAATTATTAATTAAAGATTAAATTTAGAACGAAAAGAAGTTAAATACGAATAAGTTTACTGTCTTGATCGATTTCTTTATCTTCATCTTTAAATTCAACTTCATCTTCTTCTTCATCTTCATCATCTACACGATGTTCATCTGTTTTCGCAGGTTTGTATTTATCTCGATCTTCCTTTCTCGCTATTTTCGTTTCCTTCTTTCCTTCTTTTGCCGCTTTTATTTTCATCTTTTTCAAAGATTTATCCAATTTGTCGATTCTAAATTGTACAAGAATTGAGTTAATCTTTTTTCTTTTAAATTTTGAACAAAATTTGATATTAAAAGAAATTTTTTTTTTTTGTAAAATTTTTCAAGAATTCTTGATTTTTCAATTTAAATTTGTTTGTTTTTGTTTTTTTTTAGATTCACTCTTTTCATTTTCAAACTTTTCAACATTGAATTATTCGACCTAGTGCTCAAGTAAAAATCGACTTTACATTATCTTTAATTTGAATGATTATTTTTACCTCAATAAACTGTTTTAAATACGATGAAAAACTAGAAACTTATGTAAATATATATATAAGTGCTCTGCCATAGATTTAACATATGAATTTTAATTCTTACTCATCCAATTTCTGAAAAGTTATCTGTAAGATAAATTTTTTCAAAAAAAAAAAAAAAAAAATGATTTGCAAATTTTTATAATCTGATTTTCAGTCATTTAGCCAACCAATATTTTTTTTCGACTTAATTTATTAGGTATAATTTGCCAATAAATAAAAATGTTAAAACTCATCTTATCTTAGTTTTGGGAGATTAGCTAAGAAGGATTCAAGTTATTAAAAGGAAATTTTTGAAAGAGCTAACTTTTTTTGGTATCGATGTTGGAATACGTCCTATAATTAAAACATATTGAAATTCGTTGTAATTAGAGAAAACAGAAGAATAATTTCAGAAAATTATATAAAAAAGGAGATCACACATAATCTGCAAAGTATTTAAAGCAAATTTTTTTTCTATCTAATTTTTAAATATTGACTGAAAAAGAATTTTCCAGAAAAAAGAAAAGTATTACTTTTTTTCTTTTTTTGTTTTTTTCCGATTCGAACTTTCTGAAATGAACATTATTTTTTTCATATCGGTTTAGTATAACATATTGCAGAAATTTTAAAATTCATATTAAAATAAAACTAACAATCATAAATTCTTCCAGATCCGAAATCTGGTAAAATTAAGGATTTCTTCATATATACTGAATTGCTCAAGCATTCAAAAGAATGCTAATATTTAGGAATTTAAAAATTAGGTTTAAAGATCAGATAAAATCAAGTATTATCCTCTTACAGGGAATTTATGATGTTTATTTTTGATCATTTATTTTAATTTATTCACTAACATTGATTATGTTCGAAGTTAACAGTATCCAGTTTGATTAAATTGACAAAGTTAATAGAGATGAAACTTACGTAGCGCTCATCAAAATATTGGTAATAAGGATTATAAGCATCCACTATTTTATCGTGCTAAAAAAGAAGAAAAAAACACTATTCATTTTCTAATATAAATGAATTTTTTTTTTGAAACTAATCGCATAGAAATTTCTAGCATAAATCGAAATCAACTAGGCTTGATTCAATTAAACGAACCTCCGTATTTTTCATACTTTTCCGAAGTATTGCAGCAGTATCTAAAATATATTTATATTCTCAATATAACATTATAAAAAATATTATTTGGATATCATAATTAATTTTAACGAAAAATTTTACATATTTTATCAAAATTTTATTCGTAAATTTTTCCCGAGGATACAATTGTTTCAATAACTTTTTAAGAGTGAATAATTAAAAATGGAACAATTTTTTGTGTAACATTGAAAGATTCGCCTTTTTTATCCGACTCACCACGTTTGCCGGAATGAGAGCGAGACGTCTGAATAAAATTCGATTTAAATTGAAAATTCAATTTTATTTAGACATAATAACTTATATAAAATTTATGTATATTAATTCATACTTATAATTTTTTATCAAAAATAAAAATTGAAAAGTCTTTCAGACTTCTATTAATCATTTGAAAAAGAAGTATCAACAGTTAATCATTTGACTATTATCATCATATTATAGATAAATTGATAAAAATTTCAACTTTTTGTTTTATTTTACAAATTTAATTAGGATCTTGTAACATCATGAATATTGACAAATGAAGAATAAAATTGTTCAAAAGATGTGTTATTTGATAACCTAACTGAATATTTATTCCAAACTAAATTTAAAAAAATTTTGGAATTCAAAGCAAAAAATTCGAAATTTATCAAAAAATTTGAAATTTATTTTGCTTTCAAGATGATTTTATTTTTTTAATTTAATGGAAGTTAAAATTTTTTTTTCTTTTTTGTTGCAATAATTTCATGAAAATTTTCATTTCAATTATTGAAATAATAATACACTATCATCAAATGTTTCATCATCATCATACATTCCCAACCATAAAAGAATACCATAATCAATTATTGTTATTATCCAATATAATTTTACAGTTAAGTTTTTAAAACACCGTTTGCCAATAATCGATAGAGAACAATGTGATGCAGTGAAATATTTGTCATCTTTTATTCTGTTCAAAAATTTGCAAAATAAATATTATTTCCGTTTATACTAAATGATTATCAAATTGCATGTGAAGAGTGATAAACAATTAATATAAACAAATTTATAAGACAATAATGTATGGACAAATGATAAACAAAGAAAAAAGCAAATATTGATACAACAAAATTATGTACAAATACAAATTCGAAAGAAAAAAAACAATTCAAATTCGTCTTGTAATTATTGATATATATTTATTATAATAAAATACTATTAAAATATATGAAAAGATAATTTATTATATTCAATTAGTTATTATGCAGATTTAATGGAGATATAGGTTTGAAAAATAATCAAGATGATATTATAAGATAGAAATTGTCTTAATGATTGGTCAAAATCGCCAAATAAGCTTGATAATTTCAAATTTTGAGATTATACTTGCTTCGCATTCGTAGTTTATCCGTGAATAATACAATATGTTCTGGAAGAGCTCACAAAAAATTTTGCATCCACATATGGAATTTTAATTTTGTTGAATTTTGAATAAATTAGATTATAAGCAGTAAAATATATTGGGAGGTAGTAAAGCATTTAATGAATTTCTAAATTTTTGAAATCTTAATAATTTGAAAAATTAAATTTCTTAGTATATATTCTCAGCTATTTTTTTAATAATGAAATATAACATGTTGACGTAATATTCATCTTTTTACTCTATATAAAAATCATTTAAGTAAAACTGCATTAAAAAAAATAATATAATGTGGATAATTTATCAACAACGTAACTGAATTTCAATTGGAA
Organism: Onchocerca lupi; assembly: GCA_028564675.1. Classification (NCBI taxonomy): domain Eukaryota; kingdom Metazoa; phylum Nematoda; class Chromadorea; order Rhabditida; family Onchocercidae; genus Onchocerca; species Onchocerca lupi. The sequence continues at coordinate 114,930 of JAOVVO010000183.1, read as the reverse complement.
AAAATTGCTTAGATAATATTATTGATACCAATATGAATCATCATGAAAATGATCATAAATTGTCGTCATCTGGATAATCAAAAAATTATTCTTATCTTATCATTACAAGATTCAGCAATATTAGTACACGTTGAAATCAATAAATTATCACGATATGATATCAATTTGATATCATTTATCTATTTTGCACTTATTTTATCAAAATAAAAATAACATAGATTTCGAAAGTACTATTGCAAAAAAAAAGAAAAATTCTTTTTTAGTAACAAGAAAAACTATTAGAATTCTTAAAAAAAGAAAGCATACTAAAAAAAACAAGGAAATATTTCAACATGACAGAACTTGAAGTAATAAATGAACATGAAATTTTGAATTATATCTTCGCCTTTTTTCTCCCTCTTCTTTCTTTATGCAGTTATTTTCGTAATTTGAAATTTGTTACTAACATGTAAAATGTAAATTTTGTCAAATCATAACAAATTACTAAAACAGCTCGATATAACATAACATGCTGGAGTACTTCTATATCTGAATAAGAAATTCAATTTTATTAAAATTTCCTCATTACATGCAAGCTTTTTCAAAGTATCTCATCGACCATATCAACCAACAAAGTGGGCTATTCCTCGGCTTCAGCAAAAGGGTTAATACTATGTTTTATATTTGAGATCTCATTCCAAAGATTAAGACAATTTAGAAAAAAAAAAAGCTCGGCTGCTTAAACAGTTGAATCCCTGAATTACTTTATGAATTTTTTTCTCACTAATTTCATTTTAAACGGAGTTAATTCAAGTCCGTAAACTATACAATAGTTCTTTGTTTTAGTTGTAATTGTGATAAATCTGATTCAAATAAAGCTGTAGTATAAATGTATGAAATTTAAATTGTAACAGAAAACTCAGCACATATCGTCTTTGTTGAGATTTTCAGTTACCGAAAACTCTGTTTACTGAATTACTTTTGAAAAGTTTCAAATCGGATAAACGGCTGATAGTGGTTCTTAAGGTTGTGGCTTTGGACAATTGCATCGATTTGATTAAAGAAGTTTGCCTTCTTGACCGCTGAAGTTTCGAATATTTGTTTCTTTTTCAGAATGCTCACAGTTTTGACGAATAATCAATTTTTCTAATTTCTAAGGAAGCAACATTTTTTTTTATCGGGAAATCTTCAAATATTCAGCAAAACCTTCTCGCTCTGCAATGTGATAACGTTCCAACAATGTGTAGAATATTTGTTCAATTTCAAAATGTTTTTACATTTGGAGGTAGAATTCAATCGTAGCTTGTTATCCTATATTAGATGAAATAGATGGCATAGTTAACATAGTTAGCAATACGTCTTTTGTTTTGAGTAAAAACTTATCTCTCTAAAAACTTATCTCACATAGTTAACTTTGAAAATTGAAAATTAAGATAAGATGTGTAAAACTTCCACAATTATCTCTCTTCAAAATTTCGTAATGATCGGACTCAGAATTATTCTCAGTATAATATGTCTAGCACCACTGAACATAGAGATTAATTTAGACTAAAAATAAGGAAAATAATTGTTGGGAAAATTCAGACAGTATTCAAAAACTATCACTACCTCGTTTGAGTACAATATATCATAATAATACATTTAAAAGTTTTTTTCCTGATTAGAATTCTGAGAACTCCCATTCAGTTTCAACCATCCAAGCGTAATGTGTTAAATCTTCAAAATATTCCCTACTATAATTCAAAATACCGCAAAAATTGTTGAAGGTAAGTATGACACATGCAATAGAAGAGCAAATAAGGTGAATAAAATGTCAAAAAGTTTTTTATGAAAAAAAATTATTTTTCGAATTTTAGTAATTTCGAAGTAGAAAGTTCACTCATCTGCTATAACACCTAATGACAAACATGAAACAGAAAAATATATATAAATTAAAAACATATGAAAATGAAGCCAAACAGGGGGCAATATTATTTCTTCATCAGCTCTTTCATTGTCGTACCATTGCATCCAATATCTTCTGGATTCAAATCCAAGAAATGGATGATACAGTACGCTGGATCAATATTCAATGTTTTCTTGATGAATTCCGATATTGACGCGGAGTATTTGATGTTTTTATCAGCCGAAAATGATCCAATCGATTTAATCTACAAAAAAAAAAAAATGATGATAAAGTTCACTTCATCTGTCAGAATGATTAGAGTTTATGTCCCGGAAAAATACTGAAATAAATCAATACCATATACATTTCTAATCTTTAAGTTCGATTTTATTTTAAATCCTTTCTTATGTCCTTATACCCACACACACATAACACAACCTATTTTATTACAATTTAACACTTATCTTTTACAAATTTTCGATAACACTGATAGCGTCAGGACTTAATTGTTTCACAATATGCTATCTTAATGAGAAAAGAATCTGTAGCAAAATGATTCCATACGAGGTAAGAGAAGATAGAGAGAGTGGGAAAGTGTACGATTGTCTAGGAGGGACAAGATGATGGTGAAGGTTTAGGATGCACTGTAAATTTTTGTTCCTAAATTTTCATAAAATTTTATTAAAAAGAAAGTAAAAATATGAGCAAAGCAGATAGAAGCATAAGGTATTATTAAAAATATCAATCAATAAGTGATCTAAACTTGATTTTTCCGTATCGCTTGTGCAAAAAATGCAAACAACGACAAAACAAACATGTGGCAAGAGATAACAGACAAAACGAAATGTCTATTTATGTCATTATCTGGTTTTAGCTATTTGACCTAAACCGTTGAGATTAATTTCAGTAATGAAATGATGCTCAATTTTCCTTTTCAGGGGTTGAGGAGTGTTGTAGACCTATATTTAGGATTGATTTCCTCATAACTTCTTCAGGTAGAGGACAAATGAACTCGGATGAATGTCTGGCATATGCTGTGCAAGATCATATGCAATGTTCATGCGGCTAAAAAAATACGAAAAAACATGTTAATCGTATTTTCGTATGCATGAATATAAGTATTTAATTTCAAATATTCACGAAGTACGTGACTTAAAATATTTATATCATTTAAAGTTTAGCATTATCGGTGGTGGTGGTGGTGGTGCGAAATGTCTGTTGGAGGACGAGGTAGCTCGTCACGTGGGAGCATTCTAAAGAAAGGCCATGCGCCGTTACCGAATCTTTCCATTGCAGGAAAACGCGAAACCAAATGCGAATCAACTGGGTATTCTGCTTATTTACGTCTTATCGTTGACTCTTTTATCAAGCATCTTTCTCTTTTTCCGGTTATTTCTCTTTTTCTCTTTGCAAAGAAATAATTATGGTAATCCGGAAAGGGAAGAAGAGGAAATAAAGATCATATTTTTTATCATTCATATTCTTTTAGAACAAGAGGAACTCATCGAGGAGGAAAGCGCGAACGGGGAGAACGTGGAAGATGTGGACGTGGTCGAGGACGAGAAACAGGGAGACAACTGTTTATAGAACAGCAAGGGATATTTTCGTCCGGCTTAAATGATGACGGGCGACATAATAGGATAAAAAGTAGCATATCGAATGGTAAATTTCTAGTTTCTGCAAGCAAATTTTTCCAAATCAGCGCTGTATATGAGACGGAGTAGATGTTACTGGTAATTATAAGATTGTAATTGGAATAGCAATTGCAGAATTTCGCACAACAAATCTTGGAAGAGTGAAAAAAGTAGATTCAGAAGTTGTAAAGGAAGAGAGAAATATAAACGCTGTAACTTATGAATCAGAATGGTTGTCTGATGAAGAGTTTGATAACGAGGAACTGCAAGAATTGCTACAGGATAGGGTACAGATGTTATAATTTAAATTTTTTGATTGAATGTGAACAAATACCAGACCCAGTTTCGTTCTATTGTTATGTGTGTATGTCATCGTGATATCTATTCTAGTAAAAACAAAACAAAAAAAGAAAAAAAAAAACGAACGACGATGCAACTTTGAAACTATTACAAAATTATTTTAACTTAGGAAATGTTTTTTCAATGTTCGAAAAACAAATATAATGAATTATACTTGTTTTCAGTTCTTGTCAGATTTGAAACCGGGAAAAGTTATTCCTTTGGTCTTACCAGAAACGGAGCAAAAACAGTTTTATCAGTTAGTTAAGGAAGAGAAAAATGTGGAAAATGGTTGTGAATCTGTGGATACAAGCTCTTTATCACCGACAAAAAGAAAGTTAGTTCTGAATGTTATTTTTTGAAACATTTCTTTTCCTATACTTCCCGTACATGTTATATCAATTATATGCAGAATTGTTTGTTTGCAGAAAGAAAGACAGTCAACACTTCAAATCAGAATGTGAATTTGAAGATGTCAAAAAATCACAGTTAAAGGAGCTAGAAACTGTTAATGCAATATTGAATCCAACCGCAACAAGTAGTCGCAGGGCAGCTTCTATCATGCAGAAAATTCAGAAAGGTATCCATCCTACGGTTATACGGTTATGTTACCAACCACGCACTATCTGATGTTATGACTTCAAGGTATATTGGTCCGTTAATAACAGTTATTGTGATTTTAGATGAAGACGGTTCAATCTTAATGCTGCAGTTGCCAAGTACTTTATCTGCTGTCAAGGACCCAACAAGTCAAGAAAATGCAGTAGAGGTATGCAAGATCAAATTTTGTTTGTATAATTTTATTTTTTGTTGATCATTACGATAATTCTCTATCTCAATGTTCAGCCATAGCTTCAGCCTGTTCTACGACTCTGTCCCGACTCGTTTTTCTTTGATTGCATGTAACTTTTTTTGAGACTAATTAAGCCCTCCATGTTATTAATTCCTCTTTATTATGTTTATTTGCCTTTGAGTCATGCTTTTTCAGTCCGAAGAGAACACATATTCAACAATAAAACATTGTCTTGATGGTTTTGCAAATGGTAGCAAAATTGGGAAACTACGAATACGAAAAGAAGGCCGCATGGAATTGTCGTTTCGTGGGATGCCTTTAGATGTAACGTGTGGTGTTTCTGCCAAATATAATGAGGTTATTCGTTTTTTTCGACTGGCTTATTGCTTCGGCAGATTTGACAAAAATCTTCATATCTGCTTTAAATTTTTAAGACTTAGCAGAGTGCTATACGATTTAAACAAGCGGTAAACTGCAATCATTTGATTGGGAGTGAGTGAATAAATTGAGGTTTAGCACCACTGCGGGAAAGATATCGCGCTAAAGCGGACTCCTAAAAGTCGTCTTTTTTGATACTTTTTTCATGAAAAAAACATTTGCAATTTGGAAGTTTCAGTCAGTACTACTAATCGATTCTGAGAGTCAAACAACTTCGGCGATCAAGAGTGAATATGGCAATGAACAGTCACCAAACAGAGGTTATATTCTAGGTAAAATTGTAGATTCCTTCATTTGTTCGCATAATCTTCCTGAAGCTCTTGATAGTAAACGAGAGGAACAGCAAAGGGATAAATGGAAATTCAATGAGACTAAAAACCAAAGTGATGAAAGAGAAGATTCGGAAATGAAAGACTTACTTTTGGAGTTACGTTCAATCGAAAAAAAAGAAGAATCTTGGTCAAAATGGACTCTAGAATATTCAGATTCATTGAAATATAATGATTCATAGTATTTGTTATATTAGGATTTTAATGTCTTTTCAAGTTTAACGTTGAGAGGGAGTTTTTGAAATTGATTCTTTGGGATTAAAATAATGCTTGGTTACTAACATGTCTAGGAAATATATGTGACGTTTCAAGAAGTGCCTTGTTTTTTTTAATGTGTTAGAGTAAGTTCACTTATATTGAAAATTTTTTCCGTTCTCTCTGTTCCTTCTATGTTTTATTGTTTTCAGATGTACACTGTTGGATTTTTTTTCAAAAAAATATTTCAGGGATTATTTTCCTGAAATTAAATCTGTTTTTTAGCTTGATTTATACGGGTTACTCTTTTCTTATTGCTGACTTCTTGCTTTGTTTATCCACTGAGGTAATTTCTTCCTTTGGAATATCTTCAATAAAAAAGATGATTTTTTTATTTCCCGACAAAAGTCTCAATTTGTTGCTGCTATAATGGAACTTTTAGAAGAATTTTGTTCAAGTTGTATTTGTATATTGAGGCCATTAATTTTTGCCGTAATTGTTCAATTGTAAAACATCGGCTTTATAAGCTAAATATAGAAAAAAAAAAAAGGAATTCAATAAATTGAACTGACCACAATGAGACATGATGGATCTTGTGTGGCACCACGCGATAGCTGTGCGCTTGGCGTCACCAATAGAGTTATCCGACTTATTGGCTTCCCAAGCAGTTCCGCCATTAACTCCGTGAAATGGACACTGAAATCAGTCGGAAATCCATTTGCAGGAACGTTTGAGGCGAGCGTTATCAGCGGCATTCTGGAATGTTGCTTTGTAAAGATAACTTCTTAATTCGAATTTTAGAGAAAAACGGAAAAGAAAAGATAACGAGCGAGAAAAGATTTCTAGAAAAGATGACGAGCGCATGTTCCGTTCGTTTAGCATTTCATTTATTTTTCTATAGCAGTGGAATCTGAGAATACAGTAACGGATATATATTTTTTTGCTAGTAAGTTGAAAATTATTCACGTTTAATTGTTTAGAATTACAATTCCAATAATTTCTGTCGAAATTTTTGCTCATCTAATTGTAGTATTCTGAGTAGCATGAATGCTAGATAGGAACTTCATCATGGGATCTGATTAGGTAAAATATAAATGCAACAAATTATTATTAAAAAATTTGGAGCAACTAAAAGAAAATGAGACATAAATCTATTATCCATTGCTTTATGTTTTCAGAATGCATATATCTTTGATAAATAGAGAAGATTAATAATAATATTATCACAGATTTGCCTTTATTTTCTCCTATTCTCATTATAGCTAATTAAATTTTGAATAAATAATCCGAAATAGTATGCAAGTATGTGTGAATGAAGTGAAGATTAAAATTTATTCACTCTAACGGTATATTAATTTTTCAAGACAATTCAAATAAACTATGTAAACTTAGCCTTATGTTTGGCTAGAAATTTCCATCTACAAAATAGTAACTTCTGTACACTGGATTTCACCATATATAGCTAGCTATCTCCAAAAAAAAAAAAAAAAAAAAAAAAAAAAAGAAAAAAAAAGAAATTAATGTTAACGATCGAATGAACCATTCCGATTAATTTATTCACTAATTAGCTTACCATTCGGACCGTTTCATCATAATGTACGCCAGACAATCCGGTTCTGTTTCATTCATGCAACACCACTACACCACTGCTATTAATCAATACCAGAAAGAGGTGATAAAGAGCAGGGATCGTTAATTTATATCGGAAAGAGATATCAAAGGAGCGTTTTTTTCTTTTCTATGAAAAACTATCAGAATCAATTTTCAAGGGAAAATTATGTTAGAATTAGAAAATCACTGAAGTTGACCAATTATCACGTAAAATCGCTAATCGCAACTCGTACTCTGGAGAAGTAGATAACCGTCTATCTCTTTCACCAATGTTGTTGGTTAGTTTTATGAAATGACATGCAAATAATATGTAACTGAATGAATAACAGAAAAAAGTAATCAGTATTTTGTTAAAGTATACCGAAATATTTGATCTTACAACGCACCAAAATGCTTAGCCTTACAATTCAAAGAAATCATTTACCCATGAATAAGAAAACTCGCAATATACATTCAAAATGCCTAAATCAGTACAACTCTTCCTTCTTCCATTATTGACTCAAATAAACAAAATCGGGAATGATTCTTTACCGCTATAACACTTGTTACATTTTTGTTTCAGTTCTTTCTTTGAATAAATCTACTTCCAATCAAACTTCGAAACTAAGTTTGACTTATTTAAAAATCATCAAATTATCTCATTCTATCTTACAACATACCAATGAAAGCACAAATCGTTTACTTTTGATGCCACCTTCATTTATGCCATATATGCGGAAGGAAGTACCGAACATCGACCAATGACTTCCATTCGTTATTACAAAAACAATAAAAAATTTGTCAACAATAGTTTGTTCGCTAAAATTTGCTAGAAAACTTTCCCCCCAATAACAACTTCTTTAAATGTCAATCATATCATTTTCAGCCATGAATGATTAAATCAGTCTCGGGTTATCATTTCATCTGATCAGGATCGAACTGTCATCACATTCCGCAACTGATGAGGTCTAAATATGAGATCTGCCATTCATCCTCGACCTTATCATTACAGTCCAATATAAGGCAAAACAGCATTCACAATACTATAAATTATTTTTTCCAGAATTTCGATATAAATTGCTGAAATCCTCAAAAGCTACCAAGATACTCAATATTTCTGTTAAAAGTTGAAAATAGACTCCACTGAATAATTGAACTACGGGAACTCCAATATTAAAGTAATGATTCAAAAGTGGATCATCCATAATAAATGATTTATGCTCATTTCTTCCTGACTTTAAAGATTTATATTGGTCAGATTCTTTAAATTAATGATACAGAAGAAACGAACGATATTTTAGGACTGAACAATAAAAAAGTTATGGATTCCTTTCCAGATGTTCAAAATGCATATTCAGTATTTTCTGACGCAAAAATTAAGGAACAATTCGAAATGCATACATTTTTCAAATTTTGATATCCAAGTCATAAATTCCTACAGATTGAAAATAAAAAAAGATGAGTTCTCAGACTGCTATAGATGCGTTCTCAGATGTGGACACATAAGATGGAAGGAAGTAATCAAATGACTGCAATGATTAAATTTTGAAAACTCAAACCTCATGATAAAATGTTTTAAATCCATACAGAAGATTTCAAATTCATACAAAAGTAGGCACAAAGATTTAAATCTCCCAATAAATGCGTGATTCAAATAAATTTGAAAATTATTCTGGTACAAATTGAGTTATTTCTAATTTCCTTACACAGTTTCGATAATAAATAAGATCAAAAATATTAAAAGTTGTGTAGAAGAATTACATTAAGAAAGATCTTACCTAGTAATACATGTTTTTCTAAAAATAAACCATTTTCATACAAATTGCACGTATTTTCTGAGTGAAAGCTCAACAAAAGAAATCCAATACTTAAAATAATGAAGAATTCTACAGTTAGCTGGAATCAGTATCAGTAAATGGCAGATAGATATAATTAACAATCACAATAATATGTGAGCTGTTAATATAAAAACATCTTTCAACTGCAGGCCGGCGAAAAGAAAGTTATGTCTGACTTTTTCCATTGATTTCGGTATCTTTCTCAGTGTAGCCTCGACGTGCACGATCCAAATCACGAAGTTTACGAGCACGGGCATGTTGCTCTAAAATAAAATAAGACACCAATATTTAAACAATAAAAATATTAATATAAAGGAAAACAAATATAAGCATACTTTGTTCTCGTTTTTGTCGCTCTAAAACTTCAGACATATCAACTGTGTTGTATTTGATAAATAAAGGATCCTTGATAATCGCCTCTTCCACTCGAACCAGTTCGTATGCTTAAACAACAAAGTCATAAAGATTTATAACAAAACGAAATTCTACTTTCATGTCCAATCACACAGAAAAAAAAAGTTGAAATAATGTCACAGAACTTACTTCCTTGCTGATCACGGCGATATATGGGCTTTTCACCTAGCCAGCGACGAATAGGAGCAACGCGATTCCTCGTCGAACGTCGCAAACCTCGCCCTGCTTCTTCACAGTGTACTTGAAATAACAGATTTGCATTATAGAAATTCAAACACTTTACACAATTTGGAAAATGCGCAATAACAACTCCAATACACAAAAAATCAGGAAATATAGTTCAGTAAACGACACCTATTTTGCGAGCACATAGAACAGCAGCATGTTTGTTTTCATCTTTCGCCGCTATAATATGTACAGGAGAAGCTGAAGTATCAGATGGATTACGTGAATCACCACTAAACGACGGATTCATTTCAACAACTGTTACGTCCTCTTCTTTGCCTGGTGTATTCACCGATACGTTTGATTCGTTAAGCACTGTAACATTGAATGTGAGGATCTGTGTAAACACCCAAAAAGCATTTCAAAATTTTGCTTGTAACTGTGATAAAAATTACATATTCGAAATGAGAAGTGAGTTCATCCAACAAAATAGTAGCAATAGAACGATATTAAAAAGTCACCAAGTGAATTCATATTTTCGTAATCATTACTCTCAAAAACTGTTCTCCAATATCGAAGGACAAAAGATATACTTACTCTTCTTTTAGCTATAACTGTCAGATCCGCAGAAGAAATGACTAAATCGCTAAATTGAAAATTATCATATACTTAACACATAGTGACAAAACACATACTTGACAGAATCCTCCGTCGACCGAAATAATTTCTAGTGTCAAATACAGGTGTCTTCTGTTGTTTTCGGTATTCATTTGTAGTAGTATCAAAGATAGCTTTCGGTTCCTCCGATAATATACTTTGCTGTTGTTCCGCTATGCTCAAATTGGCTGTATTTTCGGCTAATCTTTCCACTGTATCACTTTCGAAACTATCGATAACCACAAGTTGAGTATCATTCATTTCCTCTGAAATGTTTTTACGGTATTTTTGGAAGAAACAAAACACACAATTTTTCAGAACATAAAACTCTTTTTGAATACGAAGAATAAAAGTAAAACCTTGAGCAGCGAGTGGAGAATTTTGAGGAACTTTTGTTATTGGACTCGTATATTTGGGTGACAAGTTAGAATTCTGAAAACAAAACAAAGTTGGAAAACTAAATACTGTAAAAGAATTCAGAAAAGGATGAATTTGAATACTTACCATCCCATGATTTTATTAATTTGATGCAAAATTATCGCCGATTAAATATGAAGATTATGGGGAAGACTTGAAGTTACCTCAGAACTATTATCAAATCGAAGTTTTCCGATCGGCGACAATAATTTTGAAGGATGAGGTCGACGTCTGTATGCAGGGCCACTTCTCATGACATTGTCGACGAGCATCTGGCTTATATCTGAAAAAAAAAAATTAATTTAATCCTTAAAAGTGAAATAAATTAATAAAATTACCAATTTTTGCAATGGGAGTTCTTGGCATCGACAACATTGAATTGTCTCCTGCAATCTTCTTCCATTTCTTTTCTGTACTGGAAGTTGGACGAGGTGTTCCGCCACTTTTTAAATGCTCGAAAGCAAAACGTGACAATGGTATCTGCGTGACTGAATTCATCAAATTTGTGTTCCGATGTTCAAGTTTAACTCTACTGCACTTCTTAAAAATTTTATTCATTCAAGATCATTTTATTAAAAAAACAAGACTAACATAAGATAATTTATTACAAATCCAAAATGAAACTAAGTACTTCAATAATTTAATCCAAAATTTGGAATTTAAAAAATTGTTATCTTATCGAAGAAGATAATAGAAAATTTTATACCTGTTGAGGTGTACGTTTTTTGTCAAGGATATGTGATTGAGGAGTCAATTCATAGTCGACTAAAGCGCTGCGCTATAAAAAACATATTTCAAAAAGTCAAATATATTTGCCATATTTGAAAAAAAAAAAACACTTAATTTATTATCAAAGAAAAACATTTTATACACAGTTAAGAATAAGTTTCTTAAGAAATTGCAATATTATTATTTCTAGGTCCAACAAATTTTTTTCTAGACGCTATCTTCACCATATACAGATTAAAGTAAATTAATTAAAATCGTACTTTTAATAAAGGAGACGGAGTACCATATTGCGAAATCGCCACTAATGCACTGGTTGGTACAGGTATTCGAGAAGGTGTAGAAGCTTTTCCAGTAGTTGATTCACATGAAGTACGTAATGAGCATGACAACGGACGACGTATTGGTGTCAACTGACAAAATAAACTTGAATTTTTTTTTCTTTTTCATTATGGAATTTAATGGAAAAATCCGGGATAAAACAACGATGATTCTTCGATTTAATCAGAAATTTATATCAAAATAACGATAATAAAGTACCGCGTTCTGAAGCATATTCCGGTTATGCAATGATACTGGTGTACCAGAACCTGTCTGCGTAGCGCGACTAAAACACTGCTTTTTAAAGAATAAATCAATGAATTTATAAATCGAATAAATTATAAGATATATAATGATGCAACGATTATTTCTTTTCCAATCAGCTTCTTTACCGCGCTCCCATTTCTTTGGTATAACCAGTTCGTGCAAGGTAAAATTTTACTTCTTCCTTTGAGCAAGTTATACTCTTTTGCATGAGCTGCGTTTTTAGTTTCAAAATGAATTTGTTTGCAATATGCAGAATTACATCTGTATTTAAGTTAGAGAAAAAAATAACTATATCGAGACGATTACAAAATTCAGAACTAAAAATCTGCTCCATTGTTTTTTTGCTATCATTAATGTTAAGATCATTATAGCCCAAGCCGATGAGCTTTTATTGCGTTCAAATATCTCTCTGCGTTGATTAATATAATCAAAATTATTTCTATAGAATTCTAACTCGGAACGATGCGATTCTGTGCATGGTGATAAAAGTATTAGTGAAGATAGTGGTCTAGAATTAAGGCAACCTGAAATTTCACCTAGTATCTCTTTTTATTTTGAAATTAGTCCTAATAGGATGGATAATGTTGAGAAAAATGTTGATAACCTGAAAGCTATAATGCTTGAAGCTAGAATTAATCTATAAATTAATATTTCAAAAAAAAAAAAAAATTTATACGATGAAACAGCATTATTTTGAGAATTATAAATTTTCATCATTCAAATATATTATCCTACAGTACATTAAAATTTCTGAGCAGTCTGAGAAGCAGTTTAACTTATCACATTAAAATTGAAGTAACATTTACCTAGCCAAAGCAGCATGATGGGCGTCATAGCGTGGGCAAACGTAACAGGCGGATCCTTCAACTGGAGTACTAGTGCCACGTAAAGTTGTAGATGCAACAGATTTCTAAAATAAATGCTGAAAATTTCAAAAAAAAAGTCAAAATTTTCAAGGACACTACAATAGATGTCTCACTTTCTTGAACAAAGGCGTAGCCACTGTAGACTGTTTCTTCATAGTAGATTGTTTTTCGACAATTGTATGTTCTACTACAGTTTTCATATGTTGCCTAGGTGTTTTGAAAGATACAGCAGTTCGATCATTTGGATGTGAAGTACTTGAATGTGCCACATCACCAGCCATCTGCTCCAATAAATTGAAGCGAGAAATCCGAGGTGGTGGATTCATTGGAGGAATCTATAATATCTACAATGATGAAAAAAAAAAAAATAAAAAGATTTAAATGAATAAAGGAACGGGAGATAAGACACTAGGCAAGAAAATACACGGAAAAGCTTAAGCTCATGTACCTCACTTTTTTCACCAGTTGATAAATCAACTTTATCAATACGAGACAAATCAAATGTTGCTTGCAAAGGAGCGGGACATCCAAAAATTTGTTGATCTGAACGCTGTGGTGATATCTCATCTCCCTAAAAACAACTAATTTGAATTATGAAAATGAAAGAGTGAAGATTGAATTGTACTGAAAATGACAAGATTCTGATTGTCATGAAATTAATAATACCCAATGATTATACTGAACAATATTTTTAATACGATTAAACTCATTAACAGCAAATATAATATGAGAATAAAAAACTGGTCGTTGTTCTGACAAATGAAACAGTAATTTATTTATTTAAAATTATCATTTTTTCCTCAATATTTGAAGTCATGAATTGTGTTGATGTTTCGCAAGAAACAAGAGAACTCATTAAGACTGAGTGATGAAGTCAAAATATTATAAAATATTGAAAGACTAACATAGTGATTGCTGACCAAATCACCTGCTGGCAGTATCTGATGTGCGACCACTGTCACTGCTTCATTCAACACCTCTCGCATTACAGGTGTATTTTTAGTAGTCTACAAAACTATTTTTTCGTAAAAATATGCTTGCACTTCGGCTATACAAGTAGTAGAGTTGCTAAATAATAAACTGTCAACTAATTCAATTATTTTGTAAATATGGGTAGTTTTCTTTTTCAACATTGCAATCTCCTACTTTCATTTTGGGAAAGTTATTTGAAGTATAAATGAATATCACTACAAAACATAGTTTTAATATTCACTATTAATCTGAATCAAACAAGGTCTGTGATTATTTGCAGTTGATATCACTTCATGACCAGTATTAATAACATGATTAACATTATGTTTTGTAAGATATTCAATGCTTCTTTGAATGATTTCCCCAAATTAAGATCAGAGATTCCGATTCTGAAAACGTCGATGTTTAAATGATGAGAAAGAAAATTGACAAAAATCATTTATATAAGCTTACTTCATCAATATACTCACAACCGAGTACAGAAATATTGCGTTGTTCTTTCTCTTTTTCTTGCACTGGAATCATCACACTGTCCTAAAAATAATTTATTAGCTTCCAGAAAAAATTCGTCAATAAAGAAAAAATAATAATATTCATATTTTTTACGTTATGATAGAAAGGAAGAAAACAAACCTCAGCTTTTTGTAATTTCTCAATAATGAATGTTCCATCCAACCTAAGTTCTAACATGGATTCATGTTCGTCATTATTGTTCATGCAATCTTCATCAATACGCAAAAGTAAATCATTGCCATCCTCATTCTTTTCGATGGTAAATGTCCGATTTGTGCTATTATTCTAAAAATGGCAAAATTCAAAACAAAAAATAAAAATGTCAAAGTGCCTTCGAGATTCAGAAAAAAAAAGGAACTTGACTGAAACCAACCTTAGGCGAAGTTGGATCGCCGATTTCATGAATACCTTGGTTTTGACAATATATATTCTGATGAGAGTAAGAAACTGAAAATATAATATTTTCAGTAGTTGGATTCAAAAATTTTTAAAGCTTTCCTAAAAATAATGCTTTATGAAGAAAATGATAAAATATGAAAATCATTACAGTCATCAACTTCCATTGGTTCACCAAAATCGCTATCAATATTTTGGTCGTTCGCAGCGTCAATATGTTTTTCCATCCCATCAATAGCAATAATGACGTCTTCTTGATTTTTGCATACTAAACATATCTACTGTAAACCTAAGGTTAAGATAGAAATAAACAATTTCTGCAGGAATAAAAAAAAACAAACCTGACTCATCGTCTGCGTTGTTTGACGTTTCAATATAGGTGAAACTAAAATCTGGAGTTGGCGCACGATCTGTCAAGATATTGAAATTAGGGTGCGTCTCTCTTTCCTTAATTGGATAAAATCACATATCATAAGCTTTTCATGAATGGCTTTACAATACAGTGGTCTTGAGATATTTCAGCAATCCATACACAACTAGGACAAGAATAAGAGTCAGGTAATAATTAAACAAAACCAAAGAAAAGATTACAGGAAATTTCGGACAAAAGAAAAATTTCGCCAATACTACTTTTTTTTGTCGTTCCTCTGCTTCCTTTCGAAGAGCTTCCAGTTGTTCATTCTTAACTTCATTTTGTACCGCGACAGTTCTTATTTCATCCAAGAAATCTGGTGTATTCTCCAACTCCTCCGAACCGTAATATCCCGTATCAATACCTCTCCAGCCATACAACTGATCAACGCAAATTATTTTCTGAAAATCAAAAACATAGGCGATATTAATTTTCCTGAAACTTACAGTAATATTATACATTATAATTTCCGTCATAAACTGATGATCAATTAGACTTGACAATTAACGAGATCTTTTGACCACACTAAATTTACAATAGTGAAGATAACAGTACAACGTGGAATACTTGCCCGGCCACATTTGATATTTCTTGTATGTTTGAACCATTTCGGTAACATATTGTTAATATCCGGTGGACACTCAGATGGCCGCAATTTTATTTCGGCCGCTGACATTCCTTACTGCAAAATGACGTAAATCAAATTAAATTATTATTAGAATTGACGTATTATATCATACTGATCGTACTATATGTATCAACACCGCTTAATTAAATCTAATTAAATTAAACTAATTATATTAGAACGATGAATACGTGCAAACACGCTCTCCCAAACACGTTTTTCCACGTCCCACACTTGACATCTTCTCATTTCATGATAAATCATACAAGAAAAATTCCCGCCATTTAAGTGAGAAACAAAAAAACCTCAAATTACGAGACAGATTGTGAAAATATTTGGTATTTGTAGAGAGGGAAGGGATGCAGAGTATTGAGAGAGTAATACGGTGTAATTTCCTGAGAAAGATAGTTCGTAGAATGCGTGGGAATATATTCTGTGGTCAAATCCAGGAAGTCGATGGTAATTTATGATTAAAAATCTGGTGATTTTTTTTTTTTTATTAAAAATCATTAGTATATGTTAGGATTTCGATAGTTAACTTACTATGTAAACCGTTACCGTAATGCGATAGTGGCAGTGAACAAGAGGAAGGAAAAAATACTAGGATGTAAAGAGAACCAAAGAATAATAAGAACGGCAGAGAAACATGCAAGGAATAATGAATCACAATAATGTATTAATACCATAAAGGAAGAAGTTAAATGATAAACGGTGATGCGATGATGTTCAACCTAAATCAACTCTCGACTGCTTGCTTTTTTCATTAAAAATGCAATTTTTTTTTTCGTAGAAAATATGCAAATTTTCGGATTTGAATAATGTCTAAAATATTATTACTTTGTTGCGCTTAACAACCGTTTTAGTATTAGATTTTAATGCAGATATTGAGTTGAACACCTAAATATTACGAGTATTAAGAAATTTGCATACGTTTAGATGCGATATTTAAGTTTCAGTGGTAGACAAGCTTCAATACGACAGAGATTTTTTCGACTTATCTGTCGCTTTAATATAAGGCATGTTTTCCATTCACTGAACTTCTCAACAATGATATCGATATAATGCGCATTTCGAATTGACATACATTTTGATATTATATATGTTTCGATGTCATACTTAAAATGTCATAGATATGCTTAAAATGTCACAAATGATTAGATATCACGAATATTTTATGCTACGTATATTCACTATCATTCATATTCAGTACGGCATACATTCCAACTTTACATGTATTTGAAAGCATTTCGATAATCATGTTTATTTGCCTTTTTTGGATATTATTCATATTTTGATGTCACATAATGAAATATCACATATGTGCTACACAATTTTCGATATGACACAAGTTTTAACATACAGACGCATTTTCATATCATGCATGTTTTCACGTTGTAAACTTTAGTATTCATTTATATTTCGATGTTATGTTTATTCTCACATCGTTCATGTTTTTTACTTCGCATGATAACGAAACATTACAGCATTAAAATGCTTACATCATTGGGATAATTATGCAGTTGGTAAGATAGAAATAAGAGATTTTCGAAGAAAATCTTTTTTAAGTGGAAATTTATGAAGAGAATGTTTTCGCAAACTTTTTGTTATATTAGCTAACAATTAAAAGTTTTATTTAAGAAATGACAACCTTCCACTTATATTTTTTACTAATTTTTTGGAAAAGTTCTTTTTATGTTATGACAGAAACGAATTCTTTTGTAAAAAGTTTTATTAATTGAGAAGTGGTTTTTCATAATAAATATTTGAGAATATCCAAGCAAATTGATTACTCGGTTATTCTTTCCATTGTTGCAGATAGAGAAGAATACTGCTCCTTGATTATTGAATTGTTGCTATTGCTGCATTGATCTGTGTCGTTGCAAAACCTTGAATTGACTTTTGCTATTGCTGTATCGATGTAAAAACTCCGAACTTGAATTCCAACTTGAATTCTTGTTCCAAAATCCTGATCTTCTAAATCCTTTCGGGGCTCCTTACCCTTACCTGATCTCCAACGTATCACCTCGTAATTGTTCGACTTTGCTTATCTGTGAATCGGAGCTTTTGGCAATAAACATGCTTATTCTTTTGGCGGTAAATATGTTTATCGGCTTGTTGATCTCTTTGAAATTATCTTCGCGCTACTTGACTCTTTGTTTACAATAATTAACATCTTTCGGGTTTTTCCGACATATCGAATTTGTCTATTTTTTTTTTTCGTTTCCAATTATTAGTTCAAGTTTTAAGTTTTTTGATACTTTGTATATTGTCAAGTATCATTAATTTTCTGACCTTTTCGTTAACTAATTCGTTTTGAATGTTTTCCGAAAATTAAATTCTGTGAATTTGGCCATTCCTGCAGGAGATGAATACATGGCAGACGAGCACTGAAGTCAGGAAAGTAGCCAAGGACTTTGTTACTTTCCTTAACAAAGCTGTAACACCATTTCACGGTATGTATATATTTTATTTATTGCTTTTGAAGCTACTGTTGAATACTTATTGTAGTAATTAACTCACTACTGTCATATTACGAATTCAAAAATGAACTTTGAGTAGGAGAGTTACAAAAGTTAGGTACTAATCGAATCATTATGGATTGATTTTACAGCTGTCGAAGAAAGCGCTAATCGATTAAGAAATGCTGGATTTCAAGAATTGAAGGAATCCGAGCACTGGACCATCGAACCATTAAAAAAATATTTCGTCACGAAGTACATTTTATTAGTTATCTATAACTATCATGAAACTAAGAATAAATTCACACTAAATGTAAATCGCTATGGGAATAAAACAATCCAGTCTTCAGGAACAAATCGACAATTTTAGCCTTTGCTGTTGGTGGCAAATATCGACCCGGTAATGGATATTCTATAATTGTGGCACACACCGATAGTCCGTCATTGAGAGTGAAACCAATTTCAAAATTATGTGATGATAAGTACTTACAGGTTAAGAATTATTTTTGCTTTTGAATCTCCATCTTTTGATTGAAATGATCAAAATGAATTTAAATTATTGTGCTGATTATACCATTTTTTTTTTTTTTTGAGGTTGGCGTATCAACATATGGTGGAGGACTTTGGCGGACTTGGTTTGATCGCGACCTCAGTATTGCAGGGCAAGTAATATACAAAAAAGCATGTTTTTCGAATTTTTTGATGTTGCAAAAATTTTTATGAACAGCAAATTTCAATAGTAATGACTATCGTGAAAATTACGCTTTTTTATAAAGGAATTAATGAATTTCAATATCATTACGAAATAAATTTATGCTCACAATCTATACAATGTTTATTACTCAGCATGGAAATTTTCAGGATAATGCCATTGTGCAAAAACTGGTGAACATTGATGATCCTATACTTTTCATACCAAATTTGGCAATTCATTTCGTTTGCGCTTCAGATCGTAACAAATTTGAATTCAATAGTGAAATCAATTTGCGACCCATAATCGCCACTCTTGCTGCCGAGAAACTAAATAAAGTCAATTTAATATTTTCCATTTTATAGTGTTATATAGAATTAAGTATTTTACGTTTCGTCCAAACGGTTTTGAATGTAGTTTTCCATATTAGTCAGTGAAAAATTAGAGTATTTCAGTTTTCTGCAATTGCTCTCTACAGTCTTCGAGTTTAAGATACATTATCACGAATGCAATCTGAAAGTTTAGAGTATTTATAATTTCAGAAAGACACATGGTCATAATTTGAAAATAAAATACAGCAGAAATATTTTCGGTAATTGCGAAAGATGATGAATAACTGGTGATTTAGAAATATTGACTCATAAATATTTTAGAAGGCGAAGGACGATTGTTCGGCAGATAATGTTGGCGTAAACACTGGTAATGTGATGAACGATCATCATATGATATTTCTGAATACAGTAGCTAGCGCAGCTGGTTGTGAACCTACTGATATATTGGATTTTGACTTATATCTTTATGATCATCAGAAGGCGGTAAGATTTAAATCTTTACTGATTTTTTATTATTTGATGTCGGAATTATTTAATGACTTGTCATTGCAATCATTTAGACAATTGGAGGAATCTATCAGGAATTTATCAGCGGTCAAAGATTAGACAATTTGGTTGGTGCATATACGTGTATCTCGGGACTTCTAAATAGTGTTGCAGCAGAAGATGCGCTTGCTAATGAAGAAAATATTAGATTGGCTGCCTGTTATGATAACGAAGAAGTAAGTGATCCGTAAAATCATAGATTTTTCACTTTATCCGAACAGAATTTTCTCGACATTTTTTTGAATTTTAGTGTGGAAGCGCTTCAGCACAAGGTGCTGAGAGCAGTTTTACCGAGTGGATCCTACGACGTTTAACAGCAGGTGATTCACAAGTGGCATTCGAGGAAGCTATGGGAAAGTCATTTTTGATCAGTGCAGATCAAGCACATGCGGTACATCCCAATTATAAGGAAAAATATGAGGTGAAGTTTAGTTAAATGTTTTTAAATCTTGTATCATTGATTAGAATGATTCATTCATTCTTGACATATTAGGATTACAGGAGTGCCACAGACCAGATCTTCATGGAGGTGTGGTGGTGAAGGTAAATGTTAATCAACGCTATGCTACGACGGCTACTACACACAGTGTTTTAAAACAAATTGCATGTCTGGCAGGTGTACCACTACAGGTATAAATTTCTGCTTTGTGTGTAACTTTGACTGATTATTCCGAGGACCAGAAAATCCTTAACAGATAGTTCTAAATGACAGGGTTGTATAAATTCTGGAGAAGAAAGAGAATTAGTAGACTGACACCGAGTTCCAATATTGAAGCTAAAAAAATTTATTTCATAATTTCATTTTTTAAATAATTTTTGACTTCTCCTTTTGCTTTAAGCATACAGAAAAACGGTATTTAGCTTAAACGTAATACATATTCGAGTAGTTTGCAGAAAGTAGTGAATAGGAACGATATGCCATGTGGTTCGACGGTAGGACCTATACTTTCCACTCGCCTGGGCATCCAAACAGTGGATGTTGGTTGTCCACAATTAGCAATGCATTCCATACGCGAATTGGCTAGTACATCGAGTATCCATCAAGCTATTACATTGTACTCGGTAAGTTCTCAGAAAACCTTTGTTCGATAAAGAGTGAGAACTGAACAACGAATAAATGTTGGATTTTACTCAAATTTTCTGATATGCTCTAAGCAAATGAAAATCTTCTGCAGTTATTAGATGGAGTTGATAGATTTCAGCAGAAAAATTACTTAAAATGTAAGTCTTCCAGGCTTTCTACCAGCAAATACCGCATATTTTGGCGTCCATTTTATGAAGAAATCAATGTTCCGATTATTATTGATTTCTGTCGGTTATTAATATTGTAGTAATTTTTCATTTTTATCTATATCGCTGACATAAATTTTGCAATGATAAATAAGCATGGAACAAGCGTACGGAATAAAGCAACTATCGTACTTACATTATGACTGTACATATAGAAAAAAGCATCTCTCTATTCCCATCCTAAATGTACTAAGATGACTCTAAGATTTTTAAAACTTCTCTAATCCAGGCTCCTTGCATCTTCGCTTACTCTTGCATTCCATTCAAAAATATTTTATTCTCCTGTTTTCTTGAATCCGTGAATAAGTTGGAATTTGCAATGAATTATACGTAAGGAAATAGTCAAGAAAGATGCTGATTTTTCCATGTTAATCCTAAATTTTCTGAAGATGGATGGAAATCTATGCCTCATTCAAAAACATCTTCATGCTCGCAGATATATTTGAAAATATCACGAGGTGTTTTTAACTTCTCAGCATCCAACTCCGAAATTTCAAAACCGAATTCATCTTCCAATGACATTATAATCTCAACATGATCTAAAGAATCGAAACCCATGTCCCTAACAAAATCACTATCTAAAGTCAGCGTTTCCTTCTTTTCTTCTGGAAATCGGTCCCATGCTCGAATTGCTTTCATAACCCGTCGTTCAACCTAAAATTTTACGAAACAGTAATCAAGTACAGAACAAAACGAAATGCAACTATAATTAGTTCGCTAATATATAACCGTATAAGAGAACAAACTTCTTCAAAAGTAAGCTTTTTCGGTGGTGTAAAAGGTCCCATATCCTCCACAAATCTTGTTGAATGATATGCTGGTGAGGTCATAAAGTTTCTGGATGTGTTATATTGCAATATTGTTTCCATTCGTGATGTCCTTAGCGGATGTACTCCTCGAGAGCATACTATCGCAGATCGTGCAAAAGTCTTACTAAAAATACTTCTCAACGACATCCCCTATAAAAGAGAATAAATTATAACAATACCTTCATAGTACTACTAAAATTGATAATTGCTGATATGCACAGCATGCTAAACTGATAACTTCGATACGTGCAGCAAAAAGAAAAATATGCGACATGTTAAGACGAAGGAAAACACAAATCCATGAAATTATGCAACTTGCTAAGAAATTCGAATTGATGTCTTAATCTTTTATTCAATAATAAATATTGCTTTATTAATCCAACCGAAACTAAAGCACGAAAGTCACAGCCGAATCTCCTAAAACATTCCCACTTCAACTCGCTCTCCCAATTTATTTTTCTTCATTATGAAAATCAACTATTTTACTGCCCAATTTACGCAAATCAAGAAAAACAACTATTTATTGCCCAATTTTCCGCCCCATATGTAACAGCAAAACATCCGAAATCAAGAAAAAATAAGATAAAAAACGTCGAACTGTCATATCATACAATTTGATACCGCCAACCACATGTATCTCCAGCATAATGAACTTTAATTCCAAAACTTTTGATCCATCTTTCCTTTAAACCAAGTAATTGGAGAAAACTGCATTAAAAGCTTTAGACAACATGCAGTGCCAAGATGATAACAAAATTTTATTTCAATTAAAATTAAAACAAAACAAATTCAAATTAATATATTTCAGCAGAAGCTTCATAATCACTTGTGATGTTTACGAAGATTCGTAAGAATTGCCTGAATCTCGTCACGCTTTCTCTTAGCACGAACATGAGAACCAATGCGTCTCTTTAAGAACTTTAGTGCCTTTTTGTCCTTGCTGAAATGCGAAGTGAAATAAACAAATTCTTTTCAATTAATTTCTAGACATAATAGCACATAAATAAAATTGTTCAAAATTCAGAAAATGTTACCTGACTCTCAGCAACTCCATCGTTCGTCTTTCATAAGGAGCGAATCCAGCCACTTCACGAATCAGTTCACGTACAATCTTACTTCTTTTGGTTATACGTCCTTTACGTCTATTTTGGCGTACCTTCCTTTTATTTTTCGTCACCTACAAAAGTTTAGCTCTTACGAAACTGAACCAAACTTCAGTGAACCAGAAATCAACTTGAAATCTACTTCTTCCCAAATAAAGAAAAGAAACCTTGTAACCAGGATCCAGACCCACTGCAACTGCTTCAACTGCAACCATTTTTCCTGAAAAAAAAAAATTTAAGAAAATAAATCAAAACTACTACAACGTCCATGCATTCGTAATAAAATATAAATATTCTAAATTTGATGCGTAGTATAACAATCATAAATTTTGAGGGAAACATAAACGAAAATTTATTAGTTAAAGAAATAAAAATACTTCTGCACAGAGAGAATTTCTAGAAAATAAAGAACTTCAACAATTTGATTGGAGCACTGATTCAAATAAAAAACACTCACATAAAAGCATACAAGCCACCACATGTAAACAAGAGAAAGAACAGAAACGAAAAGTATGAAACTCACAAACATGGCATATGGCACAAGTTTGTATCAATTATAATTATAAAATGATATACGAAATGTATTCGCAAATTGAATAACAATTAAAATAGATTTCCATCTCCAATAAACCGAAGAACTAATCAATCATTTACATGAATCCACACTGGTTTCGAAAAATTCAGAATTTTCACGAATTCACAGATTTCAAGTTTACAAATACACAGAATTTGGCAAATATCAAAATGCATCTATATTTTGTTGCACAAGATTCGCAGGAAAATCTCGATGTTTTACACCAAGTTTGCCATAGTCATTTACCTTTTATATCTATTTTCAATACTGAAATACTGACAAATTTGAACAATTATACTGCAAACTTGAATTCAGAAATATTTACATTCGAAACTCCAACAGCAGAAGAATAAAAAAACGACTTTATGTACAGTGTAATAAATTCCGCTGTAAATTAGTAGAATTTTGGGACTATGAAATACCTCAAAGCACAAAACTTCCATAAATTAAAACTATCTAAAATGATGAAACGAAATGAAGTGATATATTTCCTGCAATAACTGATGGCCAATTAATTTAGGAGGAAAAAGAAAGAAATCAGTTTTATTCCACAGAACTTCTCTTCCTAGTTTGTCCAACTTTCTTCGAATTAAGTCGCATTGGTGAATGTGAGTGGTGATCACGAAGCGACATTCTATTCTTCTTAACATCATCTATTTGTACAGCATTTTTACATCCAATTGATTTTAGTAAATCAGACAGGCTTGATGTCATGTAATTTGTAGTTGCTATTGAAGGACCAAAAATATGCACATGAGGGTGCGCTCTTTGTTTGTAATTGCCTGCTTCCGCCTGAAATAAGAATTTGATAAACAATAGTATGTGCAGTGTTTTTTCTCGAAAACTAAAATCTAAGCTCTCACGAAAAAAAGTCTCACCAAATCCAACAAAGGAAAAAAAAGAGACCAAAAGTTTTTCCATTCTAAAAGTAGACCTAAGCAGAAGTAAAAAAGAATTCAATTTATACACTAACCAAAAAACTGCTAATGATGCAAAATGGAAACACAGCACCAAACAGCAATGCATTCACCATCATATTATCCGTAAGACTAGTAAGAAGAGTAAGTACGGTGCCATAACCCAAGAAGTATGGCCAATTACGTTCAATAAGATTAACACGTGCTCGTAAACCGATTCCAAGCGACATCCATAAGTATTCAAAACTAAAAAAAAAAAGTGTTATAGCGGACATAATCATGCATACTCTATCTAACTTCGTATTTAAATGTAAATCTTTAAATTATATTTACTTTCCTGAAATGATTCGACTATTGTTTCAATTAGCTACAAATTTCACATTCATCTACAATGCAGAGAATGATCTTACTTGAATTAACAATATTTTGAACTAAAGCGATAAGCAGTGAGACTGTTCATGATAAAATATATAGTGGAGGTAATCTGATATGAAGTCTTTGCAAAAAACCTGCCACTGCAAATGAAGAAAAAGCTATACTCTACTCCCACTAATATGAATGCCAATTATGCAATCAAATACTGAAATTGATATGAAAACAGTTTATGTATCCGTTATTCTTCATATTTTTTTTCAAAGAAACGAAAAAGATGAACCTGAACAATGAATTAAGCAAGGTTATGTGGATGAAAGCAAATACTGTAGAGATAAAAGGT
Organism: Onchocerca lupi; assembly: GCA_028564675.1. Classification (NCBI taxonomy): domain Eukaryota; kingdom Metazoa; phylum Nematoda; class Chromadorea; order Rhabditida; family Onchocercidae; genus Onchocerca; species Onchocerca lupi. The sequence continues at coordinate 89,723 of JAOVVO010000183.1, read as the reverse complement.
ACCGGGATACTGTTGACGAATAATGATTGTAAGAAAAAGATAGAATCAAGAAGTATTGAAGAACAAAAATCACCGGTCATTCGGCTAAAAAAAATTATAGAATATAATTTTATAATTTTTACCTCGCAATATCAAAACTCAAAGCATCATTCAATGCTAAATTTCCTTATTCATATAAAGCAGTTGCAAAATCAAATACTAAATTAAAATCATAATATATATAAGTGCATGAAGAATGTGAAAAGTTCACAAAAGCATATCAATAAGCATACCTTAGAGATAGACTTGGAGTCTGAACACCCGTATATTTCAGTGAAGCATTTGCAATATCAGAGAACCATATACTACTGAATACTCGTGAAACAATCAGAGCAGACAGACATACCGCCCCATGAATTAACCGAAGAAATGTTGATGTTTGATTAGGCATTGTAATGCATAATGCAAAAACAAGTAGCATGTTCAAAATGAGCGAATAAATAAGTCTGAAAACCAATCAATAAATATTTCACTTTTATTCACAAAATCCTTCTCTTTCTTTACTCCTTCTATTCAAGAATTGAAACTTGATAAATCTATCAATTTAAAGGAAGATATATAATTACCCAGTGATTGCTTTCGGTTTAGTAACCATTTCAACATTACGTTTCTCTTTTGTTGCATTAGCCTGTCGTCGCTGTTGGAGGACAGTAGTCATTTTTGGATGCAATAGCTCCTTTTGCTTGTCCTCCATTTTTTTACGCTCCATATCTGAGATTTGATCCAACTTATGAAGTATCTGAAATCTTTATTTAAAGAAACTAAAGTTCCACTATAATCGTGTAAAAATGATAAGACTGTTAATAATGCTGCCTAACTGATTTACTTCCAAATATTTGCGTAACGGTCCAAAAATATAAAACTCATGCCATTTTTTTCTGACGTATCATGAATATCTACAAAATACAATATTATCTGTAATCTGCAGCTTAATGACATCTATACGTTAAGTGCATCGATGTGCATGCTTCCACAGATATATTTGCTTTTGCTTTTCAGTACTCACAAGTGCAACAGGATGCGAATGCACGGTGCATGTTGGAAAAGCAACTTGTACTGATCCGATGTTGTATACAGCATGATTATGGTGAAAAAAATCTCTATGAAGTGAATATAATTGAAAATCATATCCTAACTCATACATCACGATTAGCTTAATCCTACGATGCTAGCAAATTAGTTGTTAGTACATCATATTTACAGAACATAAATATCCACTGCATATTAGATATGCTCTCGATGTCAACATACAACAATTGCTGGATAAATCTATTCATCTCACACATGCTTATTCTTCCTCTCATCTCGAAAATTCTTTAAAATCAAATGCATCATCTCGACGAAAATTTCTTATAAACAACTTACGAAAAGGCTTTTCAGCGAGTCTTTCAGACCACATAAATAATCACAAAAACACGTCGGCAAACTCATAGTTGTCCACAGAACCCTGCTACCCAGCACCACGGCACGTTCTCCACGGTGCAGGCAGGCACACCGCTCACCCGCACACCACAGATTACTTCCACCAAATCTAAATTTATCCACTGAGGTGACATGAGAAATCACAATGGCAACACAACATGTAACATAGGGAAAGATGGCCAATATAATTTATAATTAAATGCTAGAATTGTACGAAAAAAACACTTTGATCATCCTTTTCGACCGATTGCTCTTTTCCTAAAATGATCGATAGATCGATAGTGAAGGATAAGGATAATTAGAGTTTGAAATGAGATTTTAATTTCCACACTATGCCAGATTCAATCCCGCCCGTAGTATTCATCCACCAAAACCCCGCAATCCTCACTCATCAGACCTCCCGTAGAATTCACCCACCAAAACCCCTGCAATATTCATCTACCAAATCTTCCGCATTACTCACTCACAAAACTTCCGTCCGAATTAGCTTCCCTGTCCGGCTGCCTACAGATATTGAACAGTTATTGTTGGGTTTAGAAACGAGTAGCCAAAATCGATAAATTTGGCCTACCTTCTTTGCCACACCTTCCACTACACACTCTTTATTAATTTCTCTGCTCGTCCAGTTTTTCCAGAGGTCCATTAGTTTTTTTTTGCAACTTCTATCTTTCTCTGTATAAACTTCGAACAAACAGTATACGGTCATACTTTTTGAAAATAACTTGAAAAGCAACTTTCGATTGATGTTTTTGTTTTTTTCACAGATCATTGATAATTAATAAAAACTACTAATTTTAGGAGAAATAAGCCAAAACTGTCATAATTTGCTACAAATATTTCGTAATTTTTTGTCTCCCAAATTCTCAGTGTTCGAAGATTGTTGTAGTCGCATATGGTTGACTTTTCTAACCTATGAGAAAACTTTAGAAAGATTGCAATTTTGCTAATTATGAGAGGAAGTGTGCTTCAGTTGTGTGATTTGTGGGTGGTATGCTTTCACGTATCTCACGCAAGATGACGTGACTTCGCTTCATTTAAGTCTAAATGCTTAAGGTCTTGCACGTTTTTCATTGCAAATTACTAACATGTATGAGGGTACATATATTTAAGTACACATATTAACGTTTCAGTATACATCCCTATATAAGAAATGTAGATATATTTCATTATATTGTAAACTTTGAAAGGAATTGCTGTTTTTGCTCACCATACTGTACAGATATTTAGAGAGCACAAATATTTCGTCAAATGTGTCGCAGTGTATTTGCTTGAACAAAACATACTTTTTTTTTTGGCTCTTTTTGAAATAAGAGATTTAAAAACACTCCTGTTTACGAGGAGTGCTACCAGATTGTCATTCATAGTTTACCAGATTTTCATTCATAGGTTTTGAAATATATCACTATGTCATTCTCCATTCGTTCTGTCCCTTTATTATATCTTAATTACTTGTTCTGTTTTTTCATAATAGTCAGTGACTTTAGTTATTAGATTCATTTTCAGTGTAAGAAATTCGAGATGCCGCCACGAAAGGGTAAAGCTAAGGAGGAACAGCCAGTGGTTACATTAGGACCTCAAGTCAAGGAAGGAGAAAATATATTTGGTGTCGCACATATTTTTGCATCTTTCAACGACACCTTCGTTCATGTTACTGACATATCCGGTTAGTTGGTAATTCTCTTTGCGTCTTTTTATTATTTCTTTGAAAAAAAAAAAAAAAAACTTGTATGCGCATGCATGAACTTTTCTATCTTTTGAGTTTTTAAGGAATCTCGATCATTTTTACCTAATATGTAGTGTTTGCAATCGTCCGTTCTAAATTTCTGAGATATAAATAAGGAAGAAATACTCTGTAAGTTCCGAAACTATTTATTGCTGGTATTGTTCTTCGTTATCAGTATCTATCCTGAAGGTATCCACTTTCAGTCTGCAATTGTCCGCTGTTATTTATGTCACCTTACGCCTTTGTATTTTTAAAAAAGTGTAGAATTTAAACATTCTCTCTCGGTTCATTAAAGTCTTCCTTCTCTTGTCTTAAGTTTAATAAGTAGACTTTTTGTTGTCTGTTTACTTGTATGTACTGCGCATTCATGTGTACTTCAGTTCAGTCTTCAGTGGCGAACTGTGGAAGGGACGAATGCTAAATCACTATTTGATGTGTTTCTGATTGGCTCTTTGTTTGCTTATTCGATTGCAGCATCAAATTACAGTTCTGTCACGTCTTTAATTATTTCAGACATGCAAACCTCAGAAAGACATCTATTGCAAAATATTTCGAAATTTTGAAGTTTAAATATTTAGGTTGTTCTTTTATAACAAATATTTCATCCTCATCATGTATTTGTATTTTCTTCATTGCTTCATTGCTTCATTTGTATTGTATTTTTGATGGTTAGTTGCATGATTTTATATATAAAGATTGTGATAAATTTTCATCTTTTTTAAGACATTTGCTTTAGGCCGAGAAACAATTGTGCGTGTAACTGGTGGTATGAAAGTGAAAGCAGATCGTGATGAAGCATCACCCTATGCTGCTATGCTTGCTGCCCAAGATGTTGCTGAACGTTGTAAAGCTGTAAGTTTATGTATTCTTGCTTAATGTCATTGGTGGATTCTCATTAATTAAACGACATTGAATATCAGTTCAAAAGGATGAAACTCATTTCGCATTTAAATAAGCTTCGAAGGAATAATGAAAATTTCTGCTTTTCTGTTCATATAGCAATAGTAGATAGCTCTGAAATATAATGAATTATTAATTTATAGATTTTTAAATCAGTTTCTTTTAAATTATACAATCAGGCGATAAAATCGGAGAGAACTAGATTTTCTTTAAATTGTTTATAATTTCGATAACGAACAGCGCCCAGTGATGCTTAAATTATCAGTTGCCTTTCTGAGTTATAAAGTTATGCTGATATAATTATCTGAGGGCTATTATATTTCATTAGTACTAATAGTTAACCAGTATATTTCTTACGTTTGCTCCACTGTTATTAACTTAATGTACAACATGGACCTTTTCAGTTATCAATTAACGCTTTGCACATCAAATTGCGTGCAACAGGTGGAACAAAAACAAAAACTCCAGGACCGGGAGCACAGTCAGCACTTCGTGCATTGGCCCGTTCTGGTATCAAAATTGGGCGGATTGAAGATGTAACACCTATCCCAACAGATTGTACTAGACGTAAGGGTGGTCGTCGTGGTCGTCGTTTATGAAAGTTTTCACAAAGAGTTGTCTTTTTCAAAGTTTTACAGTTTGTATGGACATCATTTTATTCCTATATAATTGGTTGTTACTATGATTGATAAAGTTGATGCATGATAGTGATGATTTTTTATATGCAATAAAAATCCAATAAATTTGGTTGGAAAGGTTGATCATTTTAGTTAAGCATAATTATTTTGTCATTGGTAGGTGATAAATGGAACAGTTTGTATGGCTTAACGAGAGAAATGGGAAAAAGAGAGAAGAATTCAGAAATAGGGCATTGATATATGGGGGAGATTTATTATACTCTTATTAATATAATTGATATTTGGCATCATGGGGCCTTGTAATGTATTATCTTCATTGCGATAAACAGTCGAAGCTGTGCAAATATTTTTTTTTCAAATGCATAGTTATGACCTAAGTGTGATGCAGTACTCTAGTCGACAACCCTGATTTGTCATGGGATATGATATAATAACCACTGAAGTAGAGCAAAAGCTAGCAAAACAGTCGAGTGTGGTTTTAAAAAGTCATTTTGATTCAATACAGTCATGTATTATACGGCATTTGTCACGGCTCTGTTATTATACATCCAGGAGTGCAATGGTTCGTTCAGATTTTTTGCAAAAAACGAGAAATTTCATTAGTTTAGAATGGGAGAATTATTTTCCATATTTTATCCATTCAATTTCTAGAAGATTAATGTAGTAAAAGCTGTTCAACATTTGACTTAAATAAAAAGATTGTCCAGAAGCGATAGTTTTTGTCTATTTATTTCTCAAAAATACATGATTCAGTGGATTAAAGTTGGACATCATTGAAGTGTGAGGGAATTTTTGATTAATGAGCTTAATCATTAGTGATATGTGAGGCAGATGCTGAATGTATTACGATGTATTACGCATGCTTACTTGTAATTTTAACAATTATGTTGCAAATAATTTCATTTGTGCTGTGAATTTGGGAATTTTCTCCAAATAAATTAAGAATATCTCAAAAATATTGCAAAAGGAAATTCATAAGGAAAAATGAACATTTAACTAATCAATTTCTAGGCATTGGTAATTTATGTCGAAATTGGAGGCAATGCCCAGATGGGCAATATTGCATTTGGGGAAAATGTCTTTGCTTCAATGGGCAAGTTTTGATGAACGGTAGATGTATTCAAGATTTTTATTGCCAAAATGGGCAAGAGGTGCATTTCTCGTTGAAATTCATTTGGCATTAAATGACAAATTAATTCGTCTAATATCGATTGAAATGAAATGAAAAGTGATATTTCTTAGATAATTATTCAAAAAATTAGAGAAAAGGAGTTTTTTAAACACATTACGAATAAGTTTTGTCATTAAAATTTAATCAACAACTGTTATTCTATTTACTGGAGAAATCAGTTGAGAAATGTACAACGAATAATAAGTGATAAGGAAAATAGAGATTTGGATGAGCATAATATTGCATACTTTTATCATAATATTCCCTATATTATCAAGTATTGTACGTCATTATCATGATATTATAAACTACTATTATGATATTGCACATTATTATCATGATACTGCACATCGTTATCATGATACTGCAACAATTATTATGATATTTTACATCTATATTGGTGTAATTGAATTTTACATTCCTATAAAAATCATGATATAGATAGAATTAGCTTAAGAATACATTTAAATAATTGTTAATAATTCAATTCTTATTTCTCTCGAAATTTTGCATTTTTAACATTAGATTTAAATACTCAGCATTGTGATGCTAGAAATTGAATTTGATTTATTAATATTTCAGCATAAATATGATGTCAACATTTAACATAAATTTGAAATTCGTATCGATTTTTCTTATCCTTTTCCTATCTAAAATTTAAAAATTTTTTTCAGAAATTTCTATTTAGATTTCGAGTTCTAATTTTTGCTAACTTTTTACAAAAATAGATATATATTATGACAAATATTGTTTAAAGTATAGAAAAGAATCACGAAATGAATGAGATCATGAAAACGATGTAAATTTGGATTGCGACTTAAAATCAATAGAGATCATCAAATCGTCGGATAATATCATTCTATTTACTCAGCATGTCGAAATTATTAGCTTGATTTCCCAGTAAAAAAAAAAAAAAAAAAAAAGAAAAAAAAACTAATAAAACTACGATTTTAGTTTTTTCAGAAAATCATGACTTGATTTTTCCAAAAAGAGTAAAAAAAAAAAAAATTTTTACTCTGATTTTTTTTACTGATACTATCAATAGTAGAAGTTTCGACAATTATTTTGCTATATCTTCTTCTAGAAACGGAATATCCGATAACCTTATCCTGTAGAGGTTATCCCATAAAATTCGGTTTTGTTTATCAAAGTTAAAATTAAGGTTTATCACAATGGACAATGCTATTATCTGTCAGCGATCGGTGATAAATGCCTTATCAGTGAACAATGCTATGGCGAATCATTTTGTGTAAATAATTATTGCACCTGTCTTCATGGTCCGGTTGTTATCGCATTTTTTTTAATTTAGATAACGATCAAATTTAACAAGAAACATCTTAAACAAATTTAAAAATGAATAATCGTCATCTTGTAAGGTGAAATAAATTCCAAGCTATAAATATTTGTTATGGTGAAATGAATTTTAGATTTAAATTCAAATCTTAGCAATTAAATTTGTTTCATGAATCAACGTATCCCTTTTCCTTTAATTATCAGTAGATGTTTCTCATGAAATCTGATTCTGACACCTTATAATGCTGTAGAAATGATAAGAACTTTGTAGTGTTAAGGTATGCTGATAAATCAAACATCTGAAATTGTCAATACAATGCCCAAAAAAGGTAAAACTTAGTCTTGAGAAACTACCATTAAGATATATTAAGTACTGTTGAGATTTGATTAGAAGATGAAGTTAAAAAGATATTCTTACATATCATCAGAGTTACTGTATCATTGTTAATTTACATGATATGCGTAATACGGTCAAAGTTACCGTATCATGCACATCATCAAAGAGACCATATCACTCTTAATTTAATATATGAGAAGATTTTTCGAAAAAATGCAAATTTAATTCGCATTCAGCCTACAGTCATTCATTTTACCGAAATCTAGACGAATCGGTAAATTACAGTAATAAATTGAATTCTTGCATATATTCTGTTTAAATCTTCGGAAAATATTGCAAATGTATCAGCTTTTTTTTCCGAATAAATAATTAATTTAACGTAAAAATTTCAAATTTGATTCAAAAATTAAAATATTGTGGAAAGTAATTGAGGCTTAAATTTTATTTCTGAATTAATTTTTTCTACAGAAATGATTAACGTGAATGGATTATGCGAAAAAAGGGATTCAAGTCTTGTTCCTCAATGCAAGAAACATGAAGTTCTTGTTAACGGACAATGTTTGAAGACTGTTGAAATTGGCGGAATATGTCAGGTGGATGCACAATGTACTGATGGCGCTGATTGCTTGAATCAACGTTGTTTATGTCCACCAGGAACTGTTCAGAATGAACAAATGTTTGTTATTTCTTCTTTTTAAATTTTAAAATTGGAATATATTTCATGAATGTTTCAAAACAAGCGGAAAATATTGGATTACTTCGAAGTTGGGCAAAAAAAAAAAAAGAAAGAATAATAGCATTAAAAGGATAAGGTTACTTTATGTTTGAAAAATCTTGACAGTATCATATGTTTGATTGCAAAAAAACGATTTTGTGTAGTTTTAATTCCAAGAATAATAACTTGATAATAATAATAGTAATAATAATAAATAATAATAGTAATAAAAATAATAATAACAACAATAATAATAATAAACAGTAATAGTTAAACAATGAAAGTTTCTAGCAATTTTCTTTCGTAATACTAAGCAATTACAACTTAATATAATTAATTTAAAATATGAGAAAATAAGCTTTTCAATTAATATTACAATATATTATTATGCTAAGCATTATCTTGCATAAGATTTATTAATTATTGCTGTAATTTAAAGAAGAAGTAAATGTAGTAATTTTCTTTCTTCGACATATCAAAATGATTTGTATTACCAAAAATTTTTTGATAATCATTAAAATTAATCGCCAAAATTCAACAAGATTTATATTATACAATTCTTGTATTAATATTTATACAGTATTACAATTTTAATTTTATATTTTACCAGTTTGTTTTTACATTTTACAATTTTTATGATTTTTTCGCATATTTTATAATTTTTTTTTACTTTCATCTTATTGAATTTTTTCTTCATGATTTTATAAAATTTGTAGATGTGTACAAAAGAATTGTTCAGAAGATACAGTATTAATTAATGGAACATGTTTGCCTCGAGTAATTCCCGGTGAGCAATGCGAAGATTCATCGCAATGTTTGGACGGATCGCAATGTTCTGCGACAAATGCTTGTATTTGTTTAGAAGGAATGAATAATATTGGTGGATATTGTCGGAAACTATCTTACACTGATCCATGTGATTCCATTTCTATGGTTTGTAATGTTTTCTATAAATCAGTTTACCTGGTAATTTCCAAAAAAAAAGAAAGATAAATTTAAATGTCAATCGATAATCCAAGTAAGCAGTAAATCAATATGATAGGCGATTAATTGAAATATCAACGATGTGATGTGCTAGTCATTTTAAAATAATTCAAGAATGAAATATCTTATGAAGTATAATAAACTCTCCAAATCGAATCATCTCTTAAATTTTTGAATAGAGAAAGAGAGAGAAAAAAATAATAATAATTAAATTTAACTGAAAAATTCATTTTCATTTATTCATCATGAATAATCTAAGATAAAATTTAATATATCGAATTACTTTACTATGATGAATAAATGTAAATAAATTATATATTTCCAAATTATATTGCTCAAAATTTTTTAAAAATTTGATTAATTTTACAAACTATATAAAATAAATGAAAACATTAGCAATTCAAGGTATATGCTAATAATATTTGCGTACAAATCGCAAAACCAGGCGATCATTGTATTTATGATTCGCAATGCCTTGGTGGATCCATTTGCACGGATGGTTACTGTAATTGCTCCGAAGGTACTAAAAATATCGATGGATATTGTATCGGTTCTGTATTATGCAATCAAGATGAAGTAATTAGCATTTTTTTTTTTTTTTTTTGTTAATAAAAATGTTTTTATTCAAATTAAAATATGTAAATTTTAAAAATAATAATTTCAACATAAGTCAATATTTTAACGGATAAAATATAATTATGAGCAAATATTCGAATGGATAAACTTTATAATATTGAGACAAAAAAAAAAGATTTTTATTTAATTTTTCTGGAATAAAATTTCAAATTAATAGGTATTTTTGAATAATCGTTGTTTCAAACGAGTTTCTCTCAATGAATCATGTTTGATAAGTCAACAATGTCCCACCAATGCCACCTGTAATTATGCGGCACGATGTGATTGTCGATCAGGAATGACAGTAAGTTTTTTTAATACTATGAAAATAATTTAAGTTATCAATTATCAGTTTTCGATTATTTTTAATTAAGTTATCAGTTGTTTTTCTTATGCAATAAATAACTTTAGTCTAATTTATTGCTATGAAAGAATATTGGAATATTTTGGAAATTATCATTTTAGGTAATTAAAAAATTTATTCCATCTATTAAAATTTAATCTTGCCATAATTTTAATAATTTCAATAATGTAAAAAAAAAATATTATTGATATTTGAATAGGTAATAAACGGACGATGTCAATCTTATGAGATCAGTTATTGCAAAGATATCGAAGTTATGGTTGGTTAACATTTAAATCTATTTTATTACCAACTTTCACGTTTATTACTTTCGAAAGAAATTGAAAAGATGAATTATTAAAAAGACAAATTTTAAAAAATGAATGTGACAGAATGAAACCATGTATTTCTTTTGATCATTCAATGATATTTGAAATTAAGTAAAATTGGATGAGAATTTCGATATCCTCAATTTGCTTTGATAGAAATAGTAAACTTATTAGTTTAGTGGTAAAAAATAAGTTCATATTGTAATAGAAACATAATAAACTAATTAAAATTATCACAATAAAAACATTTAAAAAAAATACTTTGTTCCAAACGAGCTAAATTTATTACCGAATTCTCATATATTTCACTATTTCTAATTAATATATTGACTTTTTTTTGTTTCTCAATATTATGTAACCATCGCTTTTTCCATAACAGAAAAATACGATACATTGCACATAAAATTCACAATTAAATGACTTGTGTTTAATCATAACCATATAATACATTGCATGATTACGGTAGGCAACAGTAATCCATTTAAATAAAGATCATGTTTATCTCATATATATTGATAAAATATAATTTCCTAGATTCATCTGATTGATGGTGAGTACTTCCTTTTTTTGTTTCAGGTCAACGGACAATGCGTAAAAAGACGAATTCCTGGTACCACATGCTTTGCTGATGAGCAGTGCTTAGATAAATCAAGTTGCTTGAATGGATACTGTAGATGCTCGTATGGTACTGTTCTTCTTTCAGGGTTTGTGAAATTTCTGAATATCCGAATTAAATTTCGTTATCATTTTGAAGATATATTTCTACTTTAAAGAGGATTTTTAATTTTTTTCTTAATTCCACTTTCTCAAATTATTTTCGAGGTATTGTATTCGACGTAATGGAACCGAAAAATGTGATACCTATCAAATTTACGTGAACGGGAAATGCTTAAATTTAGCAATGCCAGGCGAAAATTGTGTTGATGATTTGCAATGTATTTCTTCTTCAACATGCGTTGAAGGTAAATTTTAAGAAAAATCGTAAATACATTGAAAAAAACTTTGAATAATTCGACTGAATTAAATTTCACTTATAAATTTTATTTCTTTTCTTCCCATCTTTTAAAAAAAAATAAATATATATAAGCAGAAGGGATTTATCCGATTGAACACATAAGTGTTACATCATTTATGAATTGGTATGTGTAATTTATTAAAGTTACATGCATTGTCAGTAGTTACTATTGAAGAAATAGTAATTAATCCTACCAAATTAACAATCTCCCATCTTTTTATTTATTTCTATTAATTGTCTAAATGTTAGCATACATTAGTTTCATGCAATTTTGCCGCATATCTTTTGATAGAATTTAATTTTGCTATGTTAATTTTCATATTTAGGTAAGTGCGTATGCCAAAGTGGATATATTGAAGTTCAGAAATACTGTATTCAAGATGTGAGACCTTCAAGGCAATGCAGTAGTAATCAGGTATGAATCAAGTCATATTGAATTACAATGTAATACATGCTAATTAATTCATTCTGCTAATTACTTCACTTAGGTATGTTTGTATGACAAAATATTAAAATCTTACTTTTTTCTTTCCATTCCAATTTCACTAAAGAATGCTAATAATATAGTCGAAATAGAAATCGAAACTAGAAATAATCGAAATTTATATAATTATTTATTTGAGAAAAAAAAATGTAAACAATTTTATTTTCAATTTCAGATTTTGATAAATGGTCTTTGTTATGGGTTTGCTAAAATTGGCGAATATTGCATTGATACAGCTGTTTGCTTAGGTGATTCCATCTGTTACAACAATTACTGTACCTGTCCAAAGGATACTGTTGTCCAAAATGGTCATTGTCGGAAAGAACAACGTTGTGACGAAAATCAAATTCGAATAGATGGACAGTGTTATCAACGGAGCAATATTGGACAATATTGCCAATTTACTGAACAATGTGCATCAATTTCCACTTGTCAAAATGGCATCTGTATATGTCCACCGAATACCGTACCTCAAAATAACATTTGTTTACCATCTGGACCATGTCCTACGGGACAAATTTATATTTTTGAAAGCTGCCTGGATATAGCATATATTGGCCAAGAATGTCGATTTAGCCAACAATGTCAAGGTTATTCCACATGCATCGACAACATATGCAAATGTCCTAATGATACCGTAATTCGAAATGGACTATGCGTTAATGAACAATGCAACAGTAATGAAATTATGATCGATGGAATATGTTTGAAGATAGTATGTTATATCTGAATTTTATAATTTTATGAAAATTCAAAAATTTTTAAATTTTTATTTTTAAATTATTTTTCAAACAACCATAAATTTTTATTAGTAAAATCAGTGTTGAATCAATGAATCTTTTCCTTATGCTCATCCTATATATCAAATGAAGTGATCACAACTGAAAAAATCAATAATTCTTGTATTTTGAGTATAAAATTGAATATGCTAGAAATTTTTTTTATATTCTCCAAAACTTCTTATTATAAACTTGTTTGCTGTTATTTAGTATGGTCATTTAAGTCATAATTGAAGTTATCTTAATAGATTGAAAAATTGCAAAGATTCACTCAATTATGTTAATTAACTAATTGATTGGTAACTTTAATTAGCAACACATTAATTGAATAATATGCAGGTAAAAATTGATGAGCCTTGCTATCACACAAAACAATGTCAAGGGAATGCAACTTGTCAAAGAGGTAGATGTACCTGTCCATCAGGTACTATTAACTCTAATGGTACCTGTACCATCAGTCCAAATTGTCAACCATATCAGGTTGCCATCAATGACTCATGTTTTGATACTGTTTCCGTTGGAATGATTTGCCAACATGATTCTCAATGCACCGGTTTGTTTTGGAATTTTTTTTTTTTAAATTTAAATTAAGTTCATTTTTTCCATTAAAAGTTAAATAATGAAAAATTTCATATTCCCGAAAATTTCGAATTGCAAAAGTATTTATGGATTGAATTTTTGACATAAATATTCGTCCATTCATAGAAATGCCTATGACATATTTGCACTCGATTTTTGGATCAATCAATTAGATCAATAGTTCAATATTTACGCAAAAAATTTAGTTTTTGACGAAATGAAAAGATTTTGTTTGGATAAGATCATTTTTTCCATGCATCACAAAACTTGCGATTTTATTATCTTTCTCTTTCTCAGTGAATACATCATTACCTAATAAGAATTTTTTTCTTTTTTTTAAATAATTTAATGAGATAAATTTCTATTATTTCATCGATGATGCTAAGTTTAAATTGCACATTTTCTTCTTGTTTCTGATATTCTTACAAACGATATTTGTTATCATATTTACTAATTTTGATTTTTGAAACATTTACAGTATCATACTTTTTTCAATGTTAAAAATACTAATTTAGGTATAAATTGTTGAATGATGGATTAATTAAAAAGAAAAAAAGTTTTAGAATCAGCAAGTTGTATACTGGGAACAAATTCGAACAATCCTAATAGCCGGACATGTCAATGTATTAATGGTACTTTATTTACCGGTTCAAAATGTCTAGCTTCGTCGTTACAGTGTCCCGCATCTACCGTATATATTGTCAATAATGTTTGCTATCCTTTGATAGAAATCGGACAGTTTTGTATTTATACTATTCAATGTATGGGTTATTCGATATGTTCAAATCAAATGTGTAAATGTCCTGTTGGTTTTGTTGCTATTCGAAATGTTTGCAGAAGAATTAATTGATATTTAATTAATATTAATTAATATTTCTCAGCATAAATATTGTTATTTTTTTTCTTTCAAAAAAATAAACTGACAAATAAATTCAGAAAATTATTATTGAATCTACTTACATTCTTTTTTTTTTGTTTCATTCATATTTATGAATAATTGATTTATATAATTTTTCGTAAATCTCGCACTATTTAGAAATTAAGATGACAAAAAAAGAAAAAAATTACTAATAATAAAGCAATCATAACTTCGAATAATTATAACAATTTCCTTTTTCATATGACAGTTTCAAAAGTTTGAAAAAATTTATATTTAGCAAATAATCATTGATGCATGAATTCTAGCTGTCAGAACATTCTAAAAGAAATGATTTATATGATAGTCGAAAAGCTTTTTATCAATGATGTTGGATAAAAGCGAATTTTATTCATATAAAGAAATAGGATGAATCTATTATTAAAGGTACAATAAATGTGGTCAATCAAAAGAAATTTACAAAATAATTCTGCTAATTGATCATATTTAGGAAACTTTATCAGTTAGTTGAAACGACCATGAAAAATCTTCGACTGTAACGTTCAAAATAACTTCTAAAATTGATTCTATTGCCATACTATGATAAATGTGCAATTGAATTATATTAGGGAAAGATTTATTGGAAAATTAGAAATCATTAACTGGTAGAAGAAATTGAAAAAATTTTAAAGATCAAAATAAATTTTGAATTGAATGGAACAAGAGACAAATATAAGCTGCAAATAAACTTTATTAACATACATAAACATATTTTATTCTAGCCAATTAGCATACCTTATATGACTGCAAAAATGTCAGCATATGATATCAATATAAACTTTTTTGGAAAAGATGAAAATCAGTAAAAACTCTATATTATAAATAATAATAGCTGTTGAATCCAATAATATCATTATCATTAATCTGATCATTTTCAGCAATTTATCGTATTGAGATAATTTGGAATAATGGCAGCTATTGTAAGGAGACAAATTAATTACTGTTGTTATCATTACTACCACGTTCACTATTATTGCTATTATTGTTATACAAGAAATCATTCCACATTTGACGATAGTTTAACTCAATTCGATCGATATCCATATTTGCCATTTCAATATTTACCGTATTCAAGCGTATATCGGATCGTAAACATATAAATTGTACCTATAACCGAGGAAGTACAGCAAATTTCAACTTAATTGTGAGAAAAAATAGGTAAATAATAAGGATAGCATAGAAATGAAATTCAACTTTGTCTATGATCGAAATGATAAAGAAAAAACTGGAAATGAATATCTCGTGACTACGATTTTAAATTTTTTGAGGAATTATTGCTTTTGTCTACTAAATAGGAAATATCAGTAAATACCTCAAGTTTAGTTCGTGCTTCACTAATTTCAGTCAATTCCCGTATCCACATATTCACCTGTGATCCAATCTTTCTAATTTCGTCCTCCAATCGTATTATTGTTTTAGCATCTATTAGAAAAGAATATTTTTACTTTCGCTAATTCCTCAACTAATTAGCAGCAATTAAGACAGTCAAAAGTTTGCCAAATGTCATAAAATTCTAATTTTTTAAGAAGGAAATTATAGCTTGCAAATGATACATAAGAAAAATACCTGGTTCATTGGACAATTGCGCTGTAATTTTCTGATGTCGCTCACGAAGTGACATGACTTCTTCGTTCAGAATTTTTAGCTGTGCATCGTTCTGTAGTAATATCATTTGATGATGCCAGCAAGTAACAAAAATATTTTTAAAAGAAAGTGTGTTATATGATAATTTAAATTTAGATTTTAATAGAGAATTTGATAATCTATATAAATAAAGGTGTAAATTTTTGTTATTGTTATTCCACACATAACTTTGCAAGTTCTTAACCGATTGCTTTCAAAATTTGAAACAACGTTGCATTCGAATAGGAGCATGTTTCTGTTAGATATATCTACTTTCTTTTTACCTCTCACACCTGTGGTAGGTAAAAGTAAGTGAACATGCAGAATTTATTGACCACGCTTTACTTTCTGCATCCACCAGGAGCCGATCATGCGAAAGCATGGCTACGAAAGCATGCCGAACACTCGAAGCAACCAGTGCATATAAATAAAAATGTAAATGCTACCTGTTACTTTTCAATGATCTCCGCAAATTCTCCATTAATTCTTTTCAAATTTTGAAACAACCTTGCATTCGAATAGGCGCTTTTCTTATATTGACAAACTTCATAACTTTCTTCATTTTACCATACATTGAATATTCAAATCCATCAAAAATATTGGGGACTTACAATTTAATACACTTGACACTAATTCTTTCTTTTTTAAATTTTATTCATATTATACTTTTATTTGTTTATTTTTGTCTATCTATTGATAACTCTTGCTTATAAATCGCGAACAAAGTTCGCAATCAATTGGGAATGCCATCATCGAATCGATCTTCTGCTGCTTCGCTCGATATAGAATTGCATCGCGAACAAAATCACAACACAACACAACTGACCTCTTGTCATACGTGCAATTAAATATTCCTAAGCTAACGTTTGAGCAAAAAGGCATTTACGATCAAATAATGCAAACTATCAATGAGAGGTCAGAGAAATCTCCTTTTTAGATGCGCCAGGAGGAACTGGTAAAACGTTCCTAATTAGATTGATTCTGACAGCAATTCCATCTCAAAATGGCATAACCTTAGCTCTTAGCTCTTGCACCGTTCGAAATGCTGCAACATTGTTAACAGGTGAAAGACTCCTGTTCCGCTTTGAAATTGCCATTGAGCATGCGATTCATTGAAACTCCCAAATGCAGAATTTTCAAAACATCCGGCATTGGAAAAGTATTACAAAAATGGAAACTTATTGTTTGGGATGAATGTACAATGGCGCACAAAAATCGATCGAGACTCTTGATCGATCATTGTAAGATTTGCATGGAAATATCAGACTATTTGCGAACGCATTAAAACTGCTTGCAGGAGATTTCAGGCGAACATTATTTGTAATTCTTCGATCGATACCTGTGAAGAAAATAAATGCTTGCCTGAAATGCTCTACTTTTTGGTGAAACGTAAAGACGTTAAAATGAACTAAAAATATGCATTCAGCTGCAAAACGATCGATCAGCTGGAATATTCTCACATTAATTGCCAAAACGATTGATCAGCTGGAATATTCTCACATTAATTGCAAAATTGGGAACGGAAAGATAATGATTGATCTGACCATAGGGCGAATTTCATTCCTTCATAATTTCTGCAATTTAGTAAAGTCAAAAGAAAAATTGTTCGAAAAAGTATTTTCCAATATTCAAACCAATAGTAAGAATAACGATTGGCTGAGTGAACGAACTATTCTTGCGGCCAAGAACAAAGACGTCGACGAACTTAACAATATTATTCAGTCAACATTCAAAGCGAAATCACATATAAGTCTTTCGACATTGTTGTGAAATCAGATGAAGCGGTTATTTATCCAACAGAATTTTTGGATTTACTCGATCTGCCAGGAATGCCACCGCACGTATTGTAATTGAAAATCGGCGTGCCAATTATCATGTTGCGAAATATCAACCAGCCAAAACTTTGCAACAGCATGCAGCTTGCAGTAAAAAAATTAATGAGCAATTTTGTAGAGATAACAATCTTGACAGAACCTTTCAAAGATGAAGATATCCTTCCTATGATTCCAGCAGATCTGCCATTTCAGTTTAAGCGATTGCGATTCCCAATTCGATTGGCGTTTGCATTCATCACCAATAAAACTTAGGGTCAATCTTTAGAATTGTTCGATTTAGATCTAGAGACGGATTGCTTCGCACATGGACAATTAGGTGTTGCGTGTTCTAGAGTCGGCAAACCAGGCAATTTCCTCATCTACATAGACAATGGAATAACAAAAAATATTGTATACCCACCAGGTATTGTAAAATTAAACATATTAGTTGTGGGCGAAAATTGAAAGATGCCAAATAACGCCATGGCAATAATTGTAAACAAGAAATACTAAAGATCAAGTGTCGCGACATAGTTTCAAAGGAACGACAAACATGTTTATCACCAAAACGATCCAATTCACAGATAACGTTAAAGATCGAGGCAGCAACAGCAATAGTTCGAAGTTCCAAGAGTTCCAGTTCGACAGTTCAAAGCGATCCAACAGTAGCAACAATCCGACAGTTCACTTGAATACTATTCTTCTCTATTATCGACAAAGGAAAGAATAACCCAATGATTAATTTGCCTGGATGTTCTCTAATAACTTTTTATTACGAAGAAACACTCTTCATCAATCAATAAAATATTCTTCAACAGCATTCATAACTGTCATACAAGACAAAAAAACCTCTTCAAACTTATTGCTAACCTAGCTTGATCACAACAACAAGAATCAGTCTCCAATCCGAGCAAACTACAAATCAAATTAAAATGTAGCAGTTTTTTTTTCCAACATTAGAAATATGCTCCTTTTCCTTTCTTTTTTTCCATTTAACCAGATTCCTCCAACATTAGAAGCATGCGCTTTCTCTTTTCTTTTTTTCCACTTAACGAGATTGAGCTACAGCAACGCGTGTATAAAAACATGGCGTTTTCGAATGCAACATTGTATCAAAATTTCAAAGGACTTTCCGATATCTAAGATTTTGAATTTTGAATCAATATAGATAAGACGCATGTTTAACAACTTTCGGGGGTTTAAGATTTTTGAACAAACGAACATTGGCATTTCTATTTCTATAGATTGGCTGGAGCCGGATACGCGAAGCGTGGCCAGCCCCCATAGACTAGCTGGATCGGCCACGCGGAGCTTGGCCGGATCCAGCTATTATCTTATAAATTCATGAAATAATATGGCTGATTTTTTTCCCAGCCAATCGATTTGAACTAACAAGCGAATCGTGTAAATCTAATAAGTGATTAATTCAAAATTTAAATTCATTCTAATCAATTTATTCAATTAAATATTTAACAGCTGACAACGAAAATATCTCGTTCAATTATTTACTTCTTCAATAGCAACTTTCCACTGCATGAAACTTTGACATAATGCTTTATGATGAGCACAGATCATTTTAATTGCATTTAGTTTATTTCGTATATCATCTTGCTGAAATTAATTATAAGAAAAAAATGATGAGAAATTTATTTATAAAATAATTACAAAGAAAAAACTATAATAGTTGAACTTTAATTTATAGTATTTATTTCTTCACTGAATATATTTCTACTTAAGACGTTAGAAAACATCGACATCTTAGGATTTTTTTTTTCTTCGAGAAGGAAAAAGAAAATATTTGTTCTAATAAAAGCACTTTTTTCCATGTATATTTAAATACTACACTATTGCTATTTACATTTTCCGAAAATTTCCATTACAATTTAATTTCCAATACCATTTACATCTGCTAGTATTCATTTTTTCAACAATATTCAGACTTTGAAAGCACTTTGAAAGCAATTTTTTTCAGAAAAAAAAAAAAAAAAAACTACAATGAAAATTTAAAGCTATCTAGAAGGAATGCTGCTGGATAACAGAATTTTGAAAAGAAGAAAAAATTTTTGAAAAAAAAAAAAGAAAGTAAAACTGAAAGGGTTAAATTATTAATGGGAACATACCTTTGATTTTGGTTTGGAAGCAAATGAAAGCATTGGATTAAATGTGATTTGATGCATACATCTAATTTGGGAGGATAACAATGCGAATTATTTGAAAGAATATACAGTTACAGTATGAATTTGTAAATGATTTCAGGTTTTTAGAATTCGAATAATTTGATTATTCGGACAATTATTTAAATATTTGGACAGAAATTAGAATGAAAACAGTAATTTCTAAAAATTGAGAATTTCTTTTGAAATCGTCAAATTTATTCTTTTGCCCCCAATTAAGATATATTACAATACTTATCTTAATTGCAAATTATAATAGTTAATTAATTCTATAGAAAAATTTATTAGAATTATTCTTGCAAATGCTATTTATAATTCTTTTACAAAATTTCTGATTCGATGAGAAGAAAAGATAGCAGCACGAATAGTATCTAAAATATTAAACTTAGCTTAATAGATTTTCTATTTCGAAAATGTTGCAAGAACTGGTCCCATTTTAAGACAATTTTAAATCTCAATCTCGAATTAGATGAACTTGAAGCGCAGAGAAACAATTCTACAAAGACTAAATTATATTTACAACTAATTAAATTCGTCAAATTGTCAGCTATTTAATTTGGAAAACAATGATGCTACAGTTTTTCAACTAAAAGCTAAAAGACACCAAAAAACGCGAAATATCTATGGAGTTTTTTTTTTCAATTGAAAGTTTTAAAAGACTTTTCTTGCAATCTCTTGGGATCTTTATTACTTCAAGGCTATATGGTATATTTGAAAAAAGAAAAATTTCTACACTTCCGGAACGTTAGTGGCAATAAAATGGAAAAATTTTTAAAGAAAAAAAAAACATGAAAAAATGAATTAAATTGATAGTTTATATGATGATATAAAAGTTTCGAAAATTACTCAATCTGCAAGTTAAGTTACAATGTTTCAAAGATATATTTCATTAGTAAACTATACATTGTTATAATTTACTTATTGTGATTGTCTACAATAAAATTTAATACTATCAAATTATATAATGCAATATGATAACAAAAAATATCGTTGATTTAATGAAATATAAATTTCTTTCTAATTCTAAATCTTAACTCGAATATAGAATTTCGAACACACTGTAAATAGATCATATAACAAATCGTTAATTTATATCACATCGATCATATTGAAAAGAATTAAAAAAAACGAAATAAATTGTTTCTATGATGTATATTTGAGATAAATTTGCAGAAAAATTAGCATACAATTATGAGCAGAAATGATCGAATCAAAGCATATTTCAAAGCAACAAAAATTTCCAAATGTGGATAATATACTTTTACACAATGATCGGAAAGAGATAGATAGGAATTTCAATTTCAAATATAAAATTTTTGCAAACATCATGCCATTTATAAACAGTAGGAAAGAGAATCATTTTGAAAAATTGAGTGAACAGTAGTTTTCCTTGTTTATCGTTAAACAATAAATAAATAAATTTAACCTATTTACCCAAAAGCAATAAATCAAATTCCAGTTTCGTCTTTTTTATTTTTTTTGCTGATTATTAATTTAGTATAAAGTTTTAAAGAAAATAGCAATTAGATAAAATTTTTAATATCTTTCAGGCATAAACTAATCATTTCAAGTGATTAAAAGATATATGCAAAAAAAGTAAATAAAAGTGAAAAAGATGAAGAATTTCCAACATCATTTTTTGATGAAAATTTCTGCTACAAAATGAATTTATTTGGACTTAAAATGAATTGAGATTAGAATACTTCTCTTTTAATCAATGATTCAGTGATAATTCCACTAAGATTTGTTATTTATTGAAAATTCTATGGAACAAAACTTTAGAGATCTATAATAATTATGAATTCAACTTATTTGACGAAAAAACATAATTTTTCAAAAAATTTCTGCCTTATTCTATCAATTGTTGTAAATTATAGAATTGTCTGATATATTCAATATTATATAAATTTCATAGCATGCATGAAATGACAATCAACTGATTATATCGCGTGTTCATTTATATCATATCTCCAATTTAACTTTATTGCTAGCGATTATTTTTCAAATAAAATTCGAGAAGTAAAAAAAAGAAAAATGATTTAAAATT
This sequence comes from Onchocerca lupi, assembly GCA_028564675.1. NCBI lineage: Eukaryota > Metazoa > Nematoda > Chromadorea > Rhabditida > Onchocercidae > Onchocerca > Onchocerca lupi. The sequence goes on along the minus strand of JAOVVO010000183.1, from coordinate 67,783 downwards.
GGAAATTTGAAAATGAAATATGTTACATTTAAACCACATATTGCCATATATAAAAGAAGGCAAAAAAATTTTTTTTTTCCTTTCTCCAACAATCTCTTCTGTGGAAAATTTCGAACAAATTTATGCTAGCTATGGGAACAAAATTTATAAGATTTTCTTTGTCTGCTTGTAAGAAATATGCTCAAAAATTAAAAATGAAACAATAAAATTAAAAAAAAAATAAACAATTGGAATAATTTTGTAACCTGCAATTGATTTTTTTTTTTTTTTTTTAAATGATAGAATAATACGTTCTACATTTTTCAGAAATAAATATTCAGAAATATTGATATAGAGGTAGAAACATTTTCAGATATTCGTTTCAAAGTCATATCAAGCTGTAAATTAATTAGTAATTTCGATCTTAATAACAAATATTTGGGCTTAGAAAGAAGCAGAATTCTAGATTGACATAAATCTTGGCAGCTTTATAGATTTTCAGAAAGAATCTAGAAATTTTAAGTCGATATTTAGGAAGAAGAAGCTGATATCAACTTGTATGATTAAAATGAATGAAGTATTGAGAAATTCAGATAGAAATAAAACTTTCCAAAAATAAAAATGCAGAATAAAAAAGAAATTAAAGAAGAAAATGGCATGAAATCATAATGTTTTATGTGTCAATGAATAGAAAATATGAAAATGCGTAAAACAGGCAAATCGAAAAAAAATTCAATACATATTAGAAAGCAACGAGGATGAAAGTTTAAATTTCATTTGCTCAGGCACAAAAATTTCAGTATGCGTTAATCTCGACATAGCAAACGGTCGATTCATCATTATCATCTCGAATTTTTGGTGTTAAAATTAATCGCCCCAAGAGAATAACAAAATGTCATCATCAAATGAGAAAAATTTTGAGGAAAACCTGAAGGAAAAAGTTGTAACTGAAAAAAAACAAATAATTGAAAAGGTCAATGATTTCATCAGATAGTTTATTATTTTTTCATTACCTTTTTTTTTAAAAAATAATATCGACAATTTCTTGAGTTAATCCAGGAAGTTATCGAAATTAAGTAAATTTTTTGGTTTATTTTTTTTTTTTTTTTTGTTTGCAAATCTTTGCAATTTTTCGCATCCTTCCATTTTGTTTATATTCGAATTGGTTGCAGATCCCAGAAAGTCAAAAGACGAAATTTGGTGAGTCATTAGCAACATGTTCCGATACAGAATGGGATAAAGCTGATCCAGCTTATGCATCCGAACTTATCAATGTGGAAAAAAAACCTGTACACTTCAGTCATTTCAAATTTATCCGTTTCTTTCATTTTCTAAAAAAAAAAGATAAAGAGAGTTGGAGTTTGGCAAATGAAAGAAAAATACGAGAAATAAAATTGTTTGAAATTGCAAAAAGATACAATTTACGAGTAATCTTACGATTTGGTTCAAAAAAGGGAATATTTCCAAAATTATTAATTTAGATAGATAGTAATGGGAATGAAATTAATTAATTAGCATAAAATGGCAATTATTTTTTGAATTATTTTAAAAATGATTGAATCTGTAATTAAATTTCGAAGAATCTTTCATATTTTTCTTCAAATTTCAAATTTTGATGATAGTTTTTTAATTATTTTTTAGGATAAGGTAACAGTTTTTGCTGGGCCAGTTGTGAAAACAATTGAACGGACAATTATTCGAACCAATACTCTTTCCGAAAGTCATGGTATTGATGATATATATATATGAAATAAACAAAAATGTGTTGAGAAGAAAGGAGTGGACATTGTCCATTTCTATTGAAAAGATATCTTTAAAAAATTTTTGAATTTTATTTAAAGAATATTTTTATTTTCAGATCGTTGCTATTAATTTCTGTCGTTTCTTGGGAAAACTATCTATTTAATCAATTTTATTTTGATCCGTCAATCTTCTCCTTTAAATCTTTGTTTGGCATTTTCAGGATAATAATTTACTTTCAGACGAAAATGCTGATGCAATTGGCCGAATGGCATCCGCTATTGCACATATTTTTCTTTCTAACAAGACAATTCCATCTGTGAATGTTTCCATTAATCTTCAGGAAGAAGCAAACGAACCTCAAACCACTGCTGAACCGAGAATATCATGAAGAAAATATGATTTTCTTACTTTATGATATCTACAAAAATTTAACCTTCTAATATTACATACTAAGTTTTAAATATTAAATTTTCCTCTTCCATTACTTTTGAAACATTGATTGTAATAATTTTCATAAAAGTTCAAAAATTTCATCCATTTAATAATTTCAAATTTAAATGTATTAGATTAAAATAAATTTATCTTTTTGTTGAATATTCAGAATATTTTGATATGATCATTTCATATTTGATGCTTTATTCGTTGTTTTGATATTCTTCGAAGATTGAATAAAATTTTCAACAATTAATAAAATATTTTCTAATAAAAAATGGAAGAAATTCTGTTCCATAATGTTTGCGTAATATGTAAAAAAGAAATTAATTGCTAAAATTTTAGAAAATATTAAAATATTCAAATTTTAAAAATTTTCAAATATATTTGCAAGCACAGTTTTATGCAAAAAGTTCATATTACTGTGTCAATTATTGCTCGACGAATAACATCATTATTTATTAAATGTTTTAATTCTCATATAATATTTTCATTTGAACTTTAGCAACTTGAAAACTTCTTCCTTACAGCAATGCATGAGATAATAAACCTGTAGTGGAAATAGATATTCACAATTATAGACAAACATATCCATATTAGTGAGTTAAATATCGAAGGAAAAAATGAAAAGAATATAAATAATATGAAAGATATACAAGCTATTCTTGTGATTATACTGATATGACGATAATGATAAGAATATTTAGCTGCAATGAAATCTCAGAAACACGAAATGATCAGAAGAGAGGCGGGAATTTTAAAATGGTAGCTAGCTTTTGTTTTCGGCTGTCAATGATTGTTGCTTGGCTTTTTCAAACTCTTTTTTTTTTTTTTTTTTTTTGATTGCTTTTATACGTTTTTTAAATATTTTTGGAATTTCTTAGTGTTTTAAATTTTTTTCCGGATCCTTCTAAAGATTTTTCTTTAGATATTTTTCCAGGAAATGAGCCAGCGTCGACGTTTTTCGGCGCATTATCAAAATTTATCAGACAAATATTTAATCGGAAAAAAAGATATCGAAGCAGAATGTTTTCATCGGCAATATTATCATATATATCGAGCAAGGGTTAAATTATTACGAGAACGAATCATTGATAATTCGAAGTTGCTACTTGGTATCATTTTATGTCGATTTCCATGTGGTACTGTAATTCCGAATAAGTTTCAGTAGCACTTATCGGTGTTGCCGGTTAAAATTTGACACGAAAGTTTCAAATAACAAGTATAATATTAAGACTTCAACTGGACTTATTTTGTTTGCTTAACTATTATAGGCAAAATAGGATGACTTAATGAAATTAGCCAAATGATAAAACAAGTAATTTAAGATATTTTAAATTCTTTGATTCGATCTCTTTTTAAATAGTTTTATTAGTAAGAGAGAAGAGACAAAAACATTATGGAGGATCGTTGTCATCAATTTCTACTTGGCTAATTGTAAATTAAAAAAGAGTAGATAAAATAATAATAATTTTTAGGTGATGATATTGAACCATGTCGACTTACAAAAGCTAGAAAAGGTGGTAAAGTTTTGGTCATTGGTACAATAGCAAAGCGTGTTAAATTAAGACCAAGCATCCTTCGTAATCTTGCAGAGGAACAGCTCATTCTTCCACAACCAGTCGCCGAAGACAAGTAATTGATGTGTTTCCGAATTAGCTTAGTTTAGATTTTAATGAATTTCATATGGGCTGAAATTTTTTCGAGTTTGACATAAAAGTAATTTTTGACAACAGATTAATAGGTGAAGAAGACTTTGTGGAATTTGAAGACGACGACCAAATTGTGCGTCTTTCTGGTAATTTTGATATGGACGAATTTGCTACGGGATGTGTAGCTGGTATATATGGTATGCAACTTGATAATGAAATCTTTCAAGTCAGTCAGGTGATTTGGCCTTCGAAAGCGCCACAGCCGACATATCCAATTCTAAATGATGATAGGTAATTTCATGCCACTATTTAGATGTAAAGAAACGATTACTATAGCGGACAGTCTTATTTTTCTTAGTAATTAAATCAATTTAAAATATTCTACTTCATTTTTTAAAGTAAATGGCTTCACTTTTCTTCCAATTAATGAATGATATCGGGATTTCTTCTCAGAAAGTTTGTCAGTTATTTCTGTTAAGATATGTTGTGTTCGTCTCAGGATTCTCATTCACTGGCCAAGTTGATAAAGACGCTGAAAAGATATTCTCTCTTGATTTATTGCAGAAATGGCTTTGCGGCTCACTACCACTATTCGAAAAGGTTTGCACATTTTAAATCATTTCTATGATATGCATATTGATAGAACCTTGCACATGATGTTTAATATGTTCAGGTTCCATCATTCGTTCCACGATGACGAATAAATATACTTAAGAAAGATTCATTTTGTATTCCAGTAATCGATATACACTTATGCGCATTAGCATTTTCTGTTTAGGGCATCACTCAACAAAACAGTTGAAGGACCAAAATTATAAATTTTTTATGACTCGTTAGAAATTTTTGTTTAAAATTTTGAATTGAGTCATTTCTATTCTAATATATAAGGATAAAAGAGCTATTGCAGAAATGAATTTTTTTAAGGAACGAGATATTGTGGAAAGGATAGTACGATTGGTAGTAGCCGGGGAAAGTGTTGCTGTAACGGAACAGGTGAGCTGCATATTTAAGATAATTTTGCATTAATTATTTGTTTTTAAAAGTAAAATTTATTCCAGTATAAATTTTTAGTGTAAATTTAGTCTATATTTAGAAATTTACCTCGTACTTTTTTTTCTAGGGGCGAGAATTTACAACGGCTGCTCGTTATCTAATTAAAAATGAGGAATGTCCAAATGTTGAATGTATAGCACACATGGATAAATTTTTATCAAAGATATCTGTAAGTTAACGTTATTCAAATATTTTAATAAATATATATTGGGAAATGCGTGCACTTCCATCGAATATGAATGGTCCTACTGGCTTATTTACAAAAATTAATTTGAATAAAATTACGAAACCAAAAAAACTTTATTCATATGATGTTCCAGAGTTTCTTGGAGGTTGATGTAATGCCAGGTCTGGGTGATCCATCTACTTATCTAATGCCTCAGCAACCGATTCATCGTGCAGTATTTCAAATGGGTTCAAAGCATGGAAAGATGCTTAATCTTGCGACCAATCCTTATCACTTCAGCTTGGAAGGCGTTCATATTATGGGAACATCCGGTGAGTAAAATCAAAATTCGTAAATTTATGAGCAGTTTTTATATTTTTGATACATTGAACTTTTACCACGTATTGTTATTGGCTGGATAAGATGATGTCTAGAATTTGATTTATACAATTTTCCTATATATATATATATATTGTAAATGTTCCTTGTTACTCCTCACATAACTTTGCAACCTCTTCACCGATTATTTTCAAATTTCGACACAACGTTGCATTCGAATAGGCACATGTTTTTATCTAGGTATATCTATTTTTTTTTATTTGTCACACTTGTGACAGGAATATTTATGATATAAATAAAACGAAATAATCCAAATAATCTGTATATAAGAATTTATTAATATTCTCAGGATATGTGGGCATTCCCACATCCTTTGATTTGCTATTAGAGCTTATGGACAGCTTATGAAATGTTAAAATTTCAATTCCCAGGAACGTACAAAATATGAGGCTGATGAGAATTTCGATCTTATCCTTATCCTCATAACCGATCTTTTGTATAACTTGTATGGACCTCCTCCCAATATCAAATCCAAGGATGATCCATATATAAGATGTGAGCTTCCGGGCATCATCAGTATAAGCAGCGACATTGGGAGAATCAGCATGAATGGTTTTTTCTTCTTTGGGATATACAATTCGCAATCCTTTCAACTCATTTCTCACTGCATCAGCGTTTTCAACCAGATCAATTCCTTCAACATCATTATCAGTGGCAAATCCCAATCCAGTATTAAAGCGATTTCAATGACAGAACAAGCGACAATTTAGAAGGCCACTGTTAGTATTTTTTACATTTACCGTGCATTATTCGTTTACTGTTTACTATTTTATTGCACGATATTGTGAATAATATCGAATAAAGTCTATTGCTGACCCAGCAGAGTCGCAATAACAAGTAGCAATGTGTATAATGATTTTTTTTATTCAAGCAGTTAATGGATTGTTTGTCTGACTTCTAATATTAGTCATGTCTTGCTTTGCATCTTTGTCGTAAGAGTTCGCTGTTCATTTTGGCGCAAGGTTTCAAGTTCTTTATTGATTGATTTGACGTACAATCTAGCATATTCAAAGAAACTATGATAGGCAGACTGTACATCGTGCATCCCAATCAAGATGAATGCTTCTTCCTTTTCATGATGTTGATAAATGTGTCCGGCCCAATGTACTTTCAGCAATTGAGAATTATTTACGACGTTACACATGCCACTTTTCGTAGTGCATGTCAGGCTCTTAATTTATTGGAGCAAAAATCGACCCTGGGATATATGCATTAATGACGCTTGCAACATGTCACATCCAAATCAAATTCGTGCATTGTTTGCAGTCGTATTAACTGCCTGTTTTCTTTCATCTTCAACAAAGTGATGGGAGAAATGCACAGGCTGAAGATATTCTCCGTCGAATATGCAAAGAAAAGGCAATGAATTCAATGAACATGGATTTTAAAGCAGAAATCTACAAAGAAGTGTTGATAATGATTGAAGATTTGTACTTAGAAACCGAGAAAAAAGTTCCAATCAATTAGGAATGCCATACCGAGTCGATTTATTGCTGCTTCGTTCAATGTAGAATTGCATCGTGAACAAAATTACCACATGGCTGATCTTTTGTCAAATGCGCAATCCAATATTCCTAAGCTAACGCTTGAGCAAAGACATTTACGATCAAATAATGCAAACTGCTAATAACGGGATTTTTACATGCATCAAGAGGAGCTGGTTTCCAATTAGATTGATGCTGGCTGTTATTCGATCCTGAATTGATATGGCCTTAGCTCTTGCATCGCCCGTATATTGCAACATTGCGACTAGGTAGAAGAATCCACTCTGAAATTGCCATAGAACATGAAGATTTCCTCATTCCTCGCATTCATATGATTCCAACGGATATGCCATTTCAATTTAAGAGATCAAAATTCCAAATTCGATTGGCGTTTGCAATTACTATCAATAAAGCTATAGAGCAATCTTTAGAATTGTGCAGTTTATATCTAGAGATGAATTGCTTCTCATATGGACAATTATATGTTGCGTGTTTTAGAGTCGGCAACTAGACAATCTCTATATCCATGCAGACAATGGAACAACAAAAAATATTGTGTACCTAATGAAATTAAACATACTGGGTGAAGGCAAAAGCCAAGTGATGTCAAAAGCACCACGATAATTATTATAAAGTGGCGGACATAGTTTCAAAGGGACGATAAGCATGTTCACCGCCAAAACACTTCGATTCACAGATAAACTACAAAAGATCGATGCAGGAACAGCAACTGTTTGGAGTTCTAAGGATTCCAATTCGACATTTCAAAGCGACACAACAATAACAATAATCCGACCGTTCTTTTGAGCAGTATTCTCTATTAGCAACAAAATGAAAGAATAATCTACTGATCAATTTGTTTGAATGTTCTTTGATAACTGTTCATTACGAACAGTTATTCTTCTCAATCAGTGAAATCTTTCTCAATAAGATTTCGTCTTTATCACATAAGACGCAAAAAACCTCCCCACATTTATTGCTGATCTAACTGAATTACAATAGCAAGAAACAGTGTCTGTTTCAACTAAACTACGAACCAAATTACAAACTATCAGATTTTTTCCCCAACACTAAAGACGTGCACCTTATCTTCTCTTTTTTTCCATTTAACCAGACTTAGCTACGGCAACGCATGTATAGAAAAAGTATATATAAGACATGCGCGTATTCGAATACAACATCGTGTCATAATTTCAGAGCTATAGGTAAGAACTTTCAGAGATTTTAGATTTTAAATTAATATAGATAAGGCGCCTGTTTAAGAAATTTCAAAGATTTTGGGATTTTTATTTATATAGATTAGCCGGAGCTGTCCATGCGGAGCGTGGTCGAGTAAAGCTAATATATATAGTATTGCTCGTTATATTGTGTCACTTTATTCCTATTTTCATATCTGGAGTAATATAAAAGAAATTACACAGGTTATATTGTTGCAAAGTTAGATGTTATTTTGACCATGCTTGCGAACAAATTCTTTTAGGCGAATGCTTGTCTGATTTGAAACGTTTCACGAAAAGATTAAATGGTATTGAATTGCTCAGCAAAATTCTCGACTGGCAACACTTGGCACCGACTATTCCAGATACCGTAGATGGATTTCCATTCGTGGATCGAGACCCATTTATTATTGAATCATTTCCTCATATACTTTTTGCAGCCAATCAGCTGGAAGTATCACATGCTGTAGTTGAATATGAAGGAAATCGACGCACACTTCTTCTTTCCATACCAAGTTTTACGAAAACATTTTCAATGGTGCTTGTTAACTTACGGAATCTTGAAGTCGTTGAACATAATTTTTGTAAGGATAAGCTATTCTGTGATTCTTAAATGTGCGGTACATCTTCTGAGAATATTCTGTATTAAAAAGAATTTTAAAAATCCTAGAAAATGTTCTTGCAAATAAATTCGCATTAACAGGTATTCATTAGTGAAAGAACTACATTCACAGAAAGGGAAATATAAAATTCTTTGAAATAATCAAATTATCTAATGGCAAAATGACCGCATATCAAAGATATAGATGTAGAAAAACCAATCATGATGCAAAATGATGGGCGGTTGAGACGGTTCTACAAAAGTGGAATTTCGTCCAATAGCAAAAACATGCTGTTGACTTAGAAATCATGACACCATATGAATATATTTACATAAACAATATTATCATGTATTTTATTTGATTTTGATATTAACTTTAGTTTTTCTCTTTTATATTTTTTTCTCTGAACATATGACATTGAATTGATAAAGTTCTGTTATGATTTAGTTTCTGACTTTGTTATTTCGTTCTTGTCATTTCATTTTCACAATTACCGAAAACAAACGTTGAACATCCAGAATGTTTTTGCTATTATTGAAAATGATAGCAGGAGTATCGCCAATCAAAAAATTTGTTACATCCTAACGAACAAGATGTAAACAATATAAGCTTATGGAAAAACAGTTGTACTCATCGCCTCTTAATTACCATAAGGCATTTAAATATTCTTTACACTTAAACATCTTTTTTATATGCATCGTTAAATTCGGTTTTTTATCTGCGACGACTATATACAATTCGCGTAACATGTTTTATAACTTGGTCGCAGTTATTGAATTCTTTGTTTTTGTACGACCGAAATCATATATGATAAAAGTATAAGTACCAGAGGGTCCTTTTATGTCTTTAAACAGATTATCATTCGTAACTAATGGAATTCGAGTAATGCAGTTTTTTTTTTTTTTTTTTTTTTTTTTTTTTTTTTTTCATTCTCATCATTTCTTTTTATTTTTTTTGAATTTCTGAATTTATACAAATCTTTCTCTCAATCTTAATCACACACAGCATGTACATTATGGAGGGAAATATTTCCATCAGAAAACTGATTGCATTATTACGTCAGTATTCTATTTTTGTTGTAGGATTCTCTCATATTTTGTTACAGTACACCGCGCTGTTTCATAAAGTCTTTAATTTTTAACGTTAGCTAATTATGATCCTATATTTTGTTGTTTTATTAAATTATTTCCATTATAATTTCCGAGAATTGTCAAAGGCAGAGATTTATGGCATATTTTTAAATAACTGAAAAATGCATGCTGTCACCAGTTAGAAATTTCTTTTCGATAGGACTGTGTTTTTTGAAATGTTAGAAACCACCCAATATAATGCATTATATTGGTGATACTGTTTCAAGCATGAAACAGACCAAACATTGCCAATTATGCAACGTCATCGTTTGAACTACTTTTTGATCTATGAAGAAGTTAGCTTTTGATGAGATTAGTTTAAGTGAATATGGTGTTCTTGACTAAAGCGATATTTAAAGTAAAAACTTCTGACGCTCTTAAACAAAAAAACTGATTGTTATTTTTGTGAATAGAATTTCCAGACTTGAAAATTTTCGGAGGATAAATATAACCAGCGTTTCAAGCATTAAACTAGTTTCTCGTCTGTCTAGACTTTAGTAGAAAAAGTTGTAAATTGCATTTTTCATGGATAATGATTTTTGATAAGCAAATTGGAATTTTTTTCTGGATCAATCTAGATGAAGTCAAAATTTTAAATTTGAAATATTCAATTTCCTATGAATTTCAACATTTAATTATTAGTAAGTATAATGCATTGTATTGGTATTACTAATATAATACTGTTACAAACGTAAAATAGACCAAACATCGAATTATGCAATGTCATAGCTTTTTAACAATAAATAATTCATTAGCAGATTAATTTTGTTCTATTTTTCAAAGAGAAGAGGATTAAATCGTGATACTGATTGTACTGTCGGATAGAATATTGATACTGCAGCGATAGTCATGACTTTTATTTGCCTAAATTTATATAAATTCATGATTTTTAATGAAACCATGAAAAAGTTGCCATCACTTTATAAAAATTTCACACTATTATAAGCTTTTCAAATTCGCTTTTTTTCCCTATTCGTTTTTTACCAATAATTTAGACGAGGAAATAATTTGCCGTGACTATGCAAAAAAGATTAAAATCGCTAGGAATCATTTGATCATAAATCGCGTGTTCGCAGAAATGCTTAAAATCAGTCTTCAAAGAACTCTCCCAATCAGTGTAGCATTTATTTTATTACTTATGTCGCTGAAATTGCGAGGATAAAAGAAGAAAATCAGTGAATCCTTTGTTTAAAATTTGACATCGCGTATTTGCTGTAGTTGGTTGTAAAATCATTTTTTTTTTTTCTTGTCTATTAAGTCAATGAGCTTTAAAAAACTCTTTTCAACATGCGCTAACCATAAGCACAATCTCATGCGCTAACAAAGACGCATGCTCCTGAGACAACAAAGGATCTTTCTTGTAACCCGAAAATGATACCGGGATCCTCCATCCACGAAGAAAAAAAGAGTACTGAGTACAAAAATCATTTCAAAGAATGGGCAGTCATGAGCTTGGTCGGATGGTCCAGCTCGTGGTATAACAAATTTTCTTTATTGCCTAACCTTATCTACCCTTTTTTTTTCGTATTTATAATTTTTTCATAAAATTTGTCCCTTTGATATTATCGAAATTGTACTGTTGATATAGTTGCTACGTTCCTTGATTAACAAATTAATCATAATAAAGGTTTAATTACCTAAGTTTGAGTTTCGTTTCCGAGTGAAACAAAAAAATTGAAGAAACTGTGAGAACTGAAGAGCAGAATTAAATCTTACAATTTTGTCACTATCAGAAAGAAATAGCGATAGCTTATTAGGATTCATTAGGATTAGTTTTTTTTTTGTTTTATTATTAGGACAATTACTAAGATTCACTCACCTTTGATTTAAATATGTTTTGTGAAATAGTTTTTCGAAATATTTTCCAGAATTCTATACCAGATTTTGTGCTTTAAGCATTACCATTTATTGGTGAAATTGCTCGCGAATCAATATGCTGCTGCTTTATTACTTTGTAGCAGTTATTTTGCCATCATGCATCGCACAGGTAACAATAAGTGAAAAGGCTATTGCATTGACTATAAAAATTAAATGTTTTTAAATTTTCCTTCTTAGGTAAGATCAGAATTTTCCTCTGTGAAGAGAAATCAAGAACAGCATTCATTGTCCTTATCAATTTTCCTTTTACTGTTAAAGCAGTCAGTGTTTCGCATTTAACACTTTATGGCATAATACTAATGTAGAACACAGAAAATAGTTTAATTCCATGAATCATTTCAAAAACATAGTCTGTTAATCTTTTTATGTGTCCATGTCATCCTTTGTTTCAAATCAGCTTTCCAAATTCTTCGAATTATTATTAAACTGTAGCAATATCAAGAGATTATGAAATGTTGTTTTTCAAAGATTCCACAGTGCATGTGTTGATAGCAATAGAATTTCTTCGCAATGAATGAGAAATTTTAAAACTGAAAGATTTCAGAAAAAATAATCATCAAATCACTTATATTGTGAAATAAATCATTTGCACGATTTCAGATATCAAATGAAAATGATCCATCAGTGCAAGCAGGAATAACTGATCAACTGGAACAGAAAAATGACTCGAAAGGACTGGATCTAATTCACCACCAGAAACCTTCAAATAATATAAGTGACGGACAGTTGAAATATTCTTACAATCGGCAATTTCGCAATGAGACACATGTTGATGAAAACCCATTTAAATGCATTTTATGTGGCAAAGATTTCACAATACGCAGAAATCTATTGAGACATCTGAAGATACATGCAAATGATAAAAAACTGTTCAAGTGTGATGTATGCAGCAGAACATTCAGTCGGCGCTATGACATGAACGTGCATAAGCGAATACATACAGGCGAGAAACCGTACAAGTGCAATGTTTGCGGGAAGGAATTCAGTGATTTTAGAAATGTGAACAGACATAATACGACTCATGTACTTGAAAAATCATTCAAATGTGATCTATGTGGCAGAGATTTCAAATGGCACAGTAGTCTAAAGCGACATCAAGAAGTGCATGCAAATGAAAAACTGTTCAAGTTAGATGTATGCGGCAAAGAATTCAATGATCTTAGAAGTCTGAACCAACAGAATTTGACTCATGTACTTGAAAAACCATTCAAATGTGATCTATGTGGCAAAGATTTCGCACTGCGCAGTTATCTAAAGCAACATATTCTTGGGGTACATCCAAAGGAGAAACTGTTCATGTGTGATATGTGCAGCAGAACATTCAGTCGGCGTTACGATATGAAAGTGCATAAGCGAATACATAGAAGCAAGAAACCGTACAAGTGTAATGTATGCGGCAAAGAATTCAATAACCCTAGCAAACTGAACCGACATAATTCGACTCATGTACTTGAAAAACCATTTAAATGTGATCTGTGTGGCAGAGATTTCGCATTGCGCGATTATCTAAAGCAACATAGTGTGGTACATGCAAACGAGAAACTGTTCGAGTGCGATGTATGCGGTAGAAGATTCAGTCGGCGCTATAATTTCAACAGTCATAAGTGGATACACACGACTGAACAAGCATTCAAATGTGATATATGTGGTAAAGAATTCAGGCGAAGTGGTAATTTGCTAAAACATCGAAGGAAACATAAAGACTTGGCTGAAAGGGCACAATGTACAGCGACTACAGCAGCAAATGATATTTTCAACACAGCTATATTAATACAGAGAATAATTTCATCTGCAGAACTATGAATACTGTTTCGTTCTTTTTATCTTATCGATTACTGTATAGTTGATTACAAAGTAATGGTTGATTTGATGGAAATTGAACAGAAAATTCTGAGTTGTAATTGGACTGGACATCATATTACAATTCATCTTATCTGTCAAATTTCTGTATATTATTTAAAACCATTTTATGATTAAATTTTTGCACCATTTTTTATTTTTTTTTCTTTTTTTCATCACATTTGTCTACCGGTCATTACAATTTTTTACTTACATTCCGAAAAAATTGTTGGGATATCTACAAATTTTTTTCATTTTTCATTTTTTTGTTTGTTTTTTATTAAAAACTAGTCCTCAAATTCTTGATCATACATATGTTTTTTTTTTTGAGATGTGAATGAAATGCATTATTCAGTTTAACAGGAAAAAAATTGCTATTTAGTTCTCGAGTTTTAAACTCTTGCTATGTTTTGTTCTATCAACGATCATATGATTACCATAAAATATTGTAATAAAATTAATAGATTTAATTGCTTACTTCTGTACTTTACAATATATGAAATTTCATCTCTGTTTTCTCCCTTTTCTTTCATTTGTACATTTTTTCAAAATATATGTTTCTCTCTATATTTCTTACAGTCAGTTGGCGGAAACATCATATAATGTGATTGAATATGAAGGAAATCGATGAACATTCCTTTTTTATTCTCGATGATGTTGTAAACCTCTGGAATATTTGAATCTTTGAATATAACTTTTTTGTTAATAAGCTGATTTGTGATTCTTAAGTGTCGGGTTTAAATTTTGTATGAAATAGTTTTTGTCACATCCTGTATATAAAAAAAAAAAAAAAAAAAAAGAAAAGCACTCTTACGAATGAGTTCAGATTGATAGGTTTCTATCAGTAAAAGAGTGATAGTCACAGAAAGCAAAAGTATAAAGCTCTTTGAAATAAATTACGAAGTGGCAAAGCGATCACAAATGAAAGATGTAAGTGTAGAAAAACTAATCATTATGCTAAAATGCAAATAGCTAAGGCGGTTCTAAAATATGGAATTCCATCCAATAGCAAAAACACATTATTGACTTATCGCAATATTGCAAGTTAACAGCTTGAGAAGACAGAAGAGCTATAATGGGCAATAAAACTTCCAAAGTCAACAAAGTAAATCTCGTTCAAATTTACTGATTCTGTAACAGACCGATAGACTACCTCAAACGGAATCAAGCAATAATGATATAATGTTTTTTAGCATCGCTAACTTGCAAGCAGTATTAGCCAAGCCTAAGAGCGTTTGAAAGAAATTTCAAATTTACAGCAATGTGCAAAAAACTGAGCATGTACTTTTTGATTCCCTTCCGTAAACAAGAAAATAAGAACTCAAATGATTAAATAATAAATTAGGTAACTAAATGAAACGTTTTCGAACATTTGAAGAATGTCAAATACAATACCTATGACAAGCTAAATTTGTAAGAAATTTGCAGAAAAAAAGCATTTTGGTTCAGTAAAATATAATTTTCTCTTTTTATTCAAATAGCATATTAAACAATAAAAGAGACAATGGGAGCTAGTTATAATAATTTTGTATCAAAAAATTTCGTGCCAACATACTTGAAGAATGTATCACAAAATAACATCGATTTCATCGCATTGAAAGTCAATTGACATCAGTTAATCTAATCAAAAAAAAGAGGATCGCGTTGATGACGAAAAGTTTTCCAATTATTACGCCGAAAATCCCCATTTGACGCCTGTATTGGGTTTCATCGAATTCATCCGTCATTTTTAAAGGACTTCTTTCGACGTTTTTCAAATTTATTGCTTATCATTAATGTCCATACTGCACATTCTAATTTCTAATACTTCCCAGCAAATTTTGCATTAAGTGCATTTGTACCATCACCTTTTTGATTTTTTGGTGGCATCCACATGATGTAATCTTCATCTTTATTAGCACTTCCTTCACCATAATCACCATTCTGCAATCAACCATGTAAATTACTCGAAAAAAAAAAAATTAAAAAAATAAAGAAAAAAAATTTGAGGAAAAAATCAGCATTAAATATTTGTAATGAATACGTTATGCATAAATAAATAAATATATTACATTATCCAAATGGATTACTAATATTAGCAAATTACTGTAAAAGAGATAATTAAAGATAGTTTAATAAGTTAGATTTGGGCTATTATCTGAACTTTGTTAAAATCTAAAGCAGAAAATTTTGGATGTATAAAAGAAGGGAAAAATTAAATACAAAGATGTAGGAGGATTACAGCTCCATATTGTTTGATTAATAATATAGAACCTTTTGCTGCTTCGATAATGTTACATCACGGATTCGGGTGCGTTTTCGTTTTAAGGATTTGTCATCTTTTATTGTAGATGACTGCTTTTCATCAGAAATGGCGGATTGTTTCAAATGTTGATGTGCTATGGCTATGTCATGATTAGTGGCTGTTTTACACTTTTCGATTTCCTCAATCACAGGTGATTCATCTGAGTTGACTGTCATTCCTGATGTTGTTGGGATGTTGAATTCCTTAAAATTTCAAATTTATTTTATAAAACTAATGAAGATTTTACTTTACAGAATTTTGCTATTTAAAAGATTCTTTCATTAATTCAGCGATGTCATATCACGGATTCGAGTGCATTTTCGTTTTAAAGATCTGTCATCTTTTACTATAAATTGGTTATTGAAATTCCAAAAAAAGATTTTTCCTAAAATGGATAAAGTCTGTTGAACAACTATCACAAAAAATCAGTTAAATAATTCAAAATCATGGTCATTCATTTAGATTAAAGACAAACCTTCCCGTCATCGACATCAGTTTCCACTGCAAAATCTTTTTGATCAACATTAGATGAGGTGTTTCTAGAAACAGCAACTGATTTTTCATCATCTTCAATTTCCGCTATAAAAGGTAGCCTGTCGGCTGTTTCTCTGATGAAAGTATCCGATGGTATTTCCATTCCTAATAGACTATTTTTTTCTTTCTCTTCTGGAAGCGACCTTTTGACCTGTCGCATTTTCATCAGTTTCTTCATAGTTGCAACCGACAAACCCGTAGCACGTTTACCATCCTATAAATTTGAGCCTAACTTTCAAAAACCACATAATTTTTAAAATCCTCATTAATATTACTTGCTCTAAGAAACAAAATGTATCATCAACGTATTACAACAGCCAAAACCTTAAATAGAAAAAAAAAGAAAAAACAATTCGCACCTGACTTGATGATATTTTCAACGTTGGCAGCTCTATTGGTTTTGCTATTTTGGCCAATTTTTCGAGTCGTTCTTTTTCATGCTTCAAAGCTACCAGACGATGTCGCAAGACGGATTTTTCCATCTTCACCTGTAAACAAAATTATTTCCCACATTCTCTGGGGTATTTTTGTATGATGTATTTCAATAAAAAAGCATCAGGCAGTTTAGACAAAAACAAATACATTACATACTTTACATTGATTATGATGAAATTATATCTGCTCCTTCAAAAAACGCATTTTGTGATGTGAATATATTAAAACAACTTTAAAATCTGAGACGGCTTGAAAAATTGACTAAAAATAAAAATAAAATCAAACTTACAGCTACACTATCTTTTTCCCTGCAGAAATATCCCAGTTGTTTGCAGAATTTATCGAGGTCATCATCATCATCATCATCATCTTTTTTATCATCTCTTTCCTTACTTTCCTCGGAAATCGCTGCCAGATGAGCCTTCACCTCAGTTAATTCTTTATTTGTTGAAGCAATTTTCTTCGTCAAAGTTTCGAAAGTTTCTATTTCTGTTGCCACTTTACCTTTTGCTTCCTGATATTTGTGAAATACAAGACAATTTTGTTTCAAAGAGTAATATAGAAAATATTTAAAAATGTCACGGACATAAATTTTCCCTTTTTTTTTTTTCTTGAAATGACATATATTGAAAGAAGAAAACAGTAAAGATAACTAACCAAAGCACGTTGTCGTCGCTTTTCACGATTTTTTTCAATTTGACCTGTTCGGTCGAAATATGTATCTTCATCAGAATCATAATAATCATTATCTGCTAGATTTTTAGCCCTCCTTCTAGTTTCGTTCGATTGGAACAGAAGATTATGCATATCTTTAAAAAAAAAAAAAAAAGCATAAAGAGAATAATATTTAAAAAGCTCTTTAAAAAATTCTAAAATTCAGACTATAAAAAAAAAATAGCGTAAAATAAAGATTTTTTCTCTCGATTCAAATCGAAATACCTAATGTTTTGCAAGCATTGAAGGCGCATAACATCTGAGCTTCCTTTTTGCTTCCACTGCATACCGCTGATGCAGACAAAGACTGACCAGCTGCCGTATCGACAGGTAATCTAAATAATAAACATTTAAATCTTTTCAAAATGTAGAAAATGGCTTCATCACACATTTAATCTATCCAACATTTGAAATAAAAATATATAAACTGACTCAATGGAACATATCCATTTGTGGTTTTGCCCTGCTCCTGTTTCTTCATATGTAAATTCCATTTCGAAACCTTCTTTTTCAAAAAACCGCGACAACACTTTCAGTGGATCATCACGAAATTTTTCTTCCCGATCTTGGATATCATCTCCTTCATTCGTCTGAGCATATGCCAGTTCTTCGTCGTAATCTAAAATAACATAATTGAAATATAAGCAACTACATTTACAATAATATTAATTTTCAAAATATTTCTATTTGAATGCTTTTTTAAAGATTCAGTCCTATTCCAGTTATCTATCAATTTACAATTCAAAAAAATTAGGACTGATTTATCTTCCGCTAACATTGGGAATTTCTCGACATTTAAAACCAAAGCTATAGACTTACCATAGTAAACCATGAATTAAAGAAAAATTTATTCACCCAATGTGAGCAAGATCGAGCCAACCAAAAAAAACTTGAAAACCTTCGATTTTTGAGAAAAGAAAATAACTAACCCATTCCCCACATGATACCATCACTCTCTTTTTCGCTTCCTGATGCCTTCTCTTTCTCTTTTTGTATTTTCTCATAAAGTTTCTTCTGATCGATTAATTGCCTCATTTCCGTCGGCGAATATTCCCATTCCTCTTCAGTGTCTGAGTTTGGACCGAATAAAGTCATAATTCTGCTACTACCTTAAAAAAAAAAAATTGAAATCAATTTCCAAATCAAATATAATAGGCCGACAAATGAAGTGAGTTGTCTAAACATCAGAAAATTAAATCGATTAACTTTAAGATAGAGTTTGTACTTTACTTTTCCGAGGAGGATGCTAAAAGACAAGTTTTACTGATTTAAATTACAATAGATCAGATGATCCCAAAGATTAGAAACATAAAATATGAAATCAAAAGGAAATGGAGACCTCCAAACTGCAAAACATATCCGACACGTATTCGAATGAATTGTTTCGGTAAAATCCTTTTTTTGTTCAGTTTAGTACCATGCGTGCTATCCAAATCATAAATATGCCATCCTTTACCAGTTCGATTCATTAAATCATCACCATATTGAAGTATACAATGATGCCTACAAACTTCAAACAACTTTCGAAATTAGAATTTCGACAAACTCGGGACTGAATATTCCACTGTAAACATATATTATATTCAGAAAAGGCAGATAATAATTTTCCTAATCATCAAAAGAAAATCAAAGCTTTTCAACTGTGCATACCATTTAATGAACGCATAAATGTTAGCTAATCAAATGGCTTTGCAATATGTCTACCGAAAGATTTCCAAATGAAAATCTAAAAAATACCTTGAAATAGTCGGATGTTCTAGTTGTATATCACATGATGGTAATCGCCCGATGACCACAAACGTTCCAGCTTTCCGTCTCCCGAAATCAATTCGATCAATTACGGTACCATTTTTGATAACTTCAAAGCCGTAATTGATATCGCTCGATGGCTCAACGGCAAATGACGGTGGGATATATTCTAAACTAGGCTGAGTTATGGATATTTCCGACACAACAACGTCCATCACTGTATCCTGAAAAAAAAAAGGCAAAATATTTCCCACTGCTATATGAGCATAAAACCAAACATAAAGCTAAGAAAAATTAGCTGCAATAGTTCATCTACATACGTGTTGTAACATACAAAATATTTCAGATATCAGTAAGGAATTTTAATGAAACTAACCATACAGATAATGGAATTTTTTAAAAATGCTATTTCAGTCAAGTTCAAGTTTGTGCAAAGATATGAGTAACATTAGTTACACAATTTACGTAGCTCATGTAACATATGTGTAAAGTTGATCATACGGTAGACAGAGTTCGTATGTCCTAAAATTATTTGCTCATATTATTCGATATCTATGTCTTTACGAGAAATAATATCAAATTTATTACTTTCTCGTCCTTTCCTTTCGGCAATGGAGGAGCCTTAAAATTATTCGTTTCCATTTGCAATATATTTCTGAAATTTTGATTTCCTTTTATAATTCCTTCTTCATTCTAGGAAGATACTATAAGAACAAAACCAATAAATCAATGCTCAACTATAATTCCGATAAGGTGACGAAAGTCAGGAAGTTAATTTTAACGGAAACAATATACGGCCCATCCATTTTTTCCTTCTTTTCTTTCTTTTTTTTTTTTTTTTTTTTTTTGATTAATCGTGAAGTTCAGGAAGTTTTGACAAAGTGGTGAAGTTCATGGATTTAATTTTGGTGACGTAGTGCGTGTCATACATTGCATATTATTACCAAAGATATACAATTGTATAATATTATTACATTGAAATTATAGTGCATAATGCTATTATAGTGAAAATTTTTCAGCTAACTCACTTTTAACGTCATATATCAAATTATACGTGTGAATTTCAACGTCATGAATTTACCTGAGAAACGTATGAAGGAAGCAGTAGATGCATTGATTGATGATATCGATCAAAGGTAATATATATACTTGCATTTCATATAATATATGCAAAAAAATCGTTTAACATATATGCATTTTATTCATTTGATAAATATAATATCTCTTCTTTCACTAATGAAATTGATTAATACCTATGTATAATGAAAAATTAAAAAATCCTTTATATATCTGATAAGGATTACTTACAATTCACACATCTAATGAGAATTTTTGTCGTCTATATGTTTGAGAAACACTTGCATATTGTAACTGTGATGAAAACATCCATATATCCGATGAAACATCTGCATATGACGTTTTTTGAAAATTTCCGGATAAGACATTTGCACGTGGCATTCATGAGAAAAGTTTTGGCACAAAATATCTATATTATAAAACTTAATAGATTTGATGAGAATTCTTGCTCGTTTGCATGTTTAACTGAAACGTTTACATATTTGAATACTTATTAAAAATGAGATTTTCAAAAAAAAAGAAAACTTTTTGTTTAAAAAAGAAAAAAAACTTTTTTATTAGAACAGTTAGAATTCTCACTTCAATTTCTGTTTCAAGATGGCGAAGTCTTCATAGTTGTTGGATGTCAGAAACATGGAATTTTGTAATTCATCGACTTCAATTGAATTGGAATTGAAGCTCTTTCAGTTTTTATATGATGAGTGCAACTGCTTTTAATTAATTTCATGCTAATTGTCAATAATAGTTATTTTTCCTATAATATTTTTAAAATTAAGAATTGAAGTTGGAAAAAACCTGTTTTTTCTTTTCAGTTATTTGAGAGGAATACATAAGAAAATGTTCATTTGCTCGTCAGATTGCTACGATAAAAGTGTGAATCGAGATATTGTGGAGACTTGTGTTGAACACTGCAATCAACCTGTCAAAAATGCAACTAGTATTTTACAAAAAGAACTTGATGATTTACAGGTAATAATATCAAGTTGTCATATTGGCTAGAATTACAGTTACTTAGGCAAACCGAGATTTTATGGACTTGATATGTGAATGTTAAATGTTTCAAGATATTATAAGACTTAAAGAAAATTGAAAGAGGAAAATTTTTTACAATAAAAATCTTGGAAAAGATAACTATAACTAGCATTTTAACTTCTTCGCTAACAAATTAACGCTAACATTCGATAACGAATTAACTTAGAGTTTATTCAGTAGCGAAATAGCCTTTCCGACGGCCACATACTTGCTGCGAAATATTGTTTATCAAGAACTGTTCTGCAATTAATAGTGATTACCTCTTGCAAAAAGTGAGGAACTGATCTGGCGATTTTAGTTTCGTTTTTCGAGAATCATTGGCTTCGAAAGGATTTAAATCAATTTTAAGGCACAATTGAATCGTTGTGCAATGACATGTTTCGATAAAGCAACGCAAAAATTTGGTCCTGATCCGACAAAGTACACTGAAATAGAAAACAAGGAATTTGATAAACAACTTTCAAAGTAATTGATTTCAGCATTTCCATCTTTTTGGACATAAAATCCGAACGTCTATTGTTTATTTCATATCTTTTCATCTTGCATAAATTCTGGATTTTTCGTTTTTCCAAGTTCCAGTTTAATTTTGGGGAAGGAGTGCGCTGCCGTCAATTCCTTTTATTTACTTTCCCAGAATAAAAATTTTGCGAAACATTCAAACACTCATTCCAGTTGTGCATGTTCCTGTGTCGACGACCACATCAAGCTGCTGCCGAAGATCCGGAAACGATTAATTGATTCCTATCAAAGATTTCTGAAGTAAAATTCCTCTCCATTTTTGTTGTTGTTTCGCTCTCTAATTGCTCAATGTGAGTGCAGAATTCTTCCCCGAATTGAGTGGAACGCTCTCCGATTAACAAAAAACTTAAACGTGGAGCTTCCAACATTAAAACTATGAAATAATTTCAATGGTAGAAGTATAAATTTGTCTTTGGATTAAACAAATTTCTTGTTATTATGCAGTTGTAGGCGATATTATCTGAAATAACTTCTCTTATTGATTCTGCATTTTTCAACTTTTTTTCTTGTCTGTAAAAATAAATGCATTAATGGTACAGAGTTGCAAACATGAAATTTGGAGAAGGGAATGGCTACTAAATATTAGTAGCTGGTATATTCATAGATTATACTGATTGTCGATAGGGGAAATCTAAGAAAAAAATTTTTTACAGAAATCTAAGCAAATAGAAATGCCGTTGATAAATTAATAAGCATGGACCCATTTTGAAGCAATAAAAATTAACAAGTCTTCTACCAATTTCTATTTTTTGTTGTTTGATTTGAACTGATGTTTTCACTAATGCAGACAATTTTAAGCTTTTCTGCACTAATAGTCAATTAAGCTTCCTTCATTCTTCGTATCTTTCCACCATTTCGAATCACTTTTATATATTTCTTCAAGAAGAAATCTCTCATAACCTCCAAAGAATTTCATAATATTTTCCCTTCCGAGCAGGCACTGAGATTCTTTTTTTTAATTGTGCTACCAATGTTAGGAAGATGAAAAATGCTGATCTTGAATTCTATTAAACAAAAACAGGCGATTTTACGCATACGCGAAAGTCTAGAGAATGTGAGCTCAAAATGATATAAAATATCAATTCCCAAATTCTGCTAATTATGGTCGCAGTTTCTGGCGCGATTTAATTTGTCGTGTCAATACTATTAAATCGATGGATTGACTGCTGAAGAAGTTTGTAGCGCATAATTTATTTGTTATCATCAAACACTTATCAAAAAGATCGTGAATGAACGCGAGCGCTACTTTTTTTTTTTTGAACCTTAATTTTTCATCAGTGACAAACTATTACTTGTACAAAGCGAGGTTCATAATCAAATCCAAGAGAACAGTGTTAGTAAGAAAAAGAGAAATTCAAATAATCTAAATATTAATTTAATTTAGATGATGATTGTGAAGGGATGAAAAGAGAGGAAGAGATATAATGAAAAGATTGGAGAACTAGGGACAAAGGAGGAACGAACAGAGAGAAGACTGGTAATGGAATGGAAGGAATAGGGTAAACAATAGAAACTTCTGAATCTGAAATCATACCTAATGAGAAAGCCACGACTTGCACGTGAGATGCCGGGTAGAACATCGACAAAAATTTTGTAAGCCGCATTTTCATAAAACCATAATACACAGATATCGGACTTGCGGCTCAATTAGTGGAACAAAAAACAAAATTCAAAAGCAAATGATTATTAAAAAATCGTTTAAAAAAAAAATTCAGATTTTAACATTTTCTTTTTTAATTTAATTCATAAAAACAAACAATTGCTAGAGTATATTTGCCAGATATTACAGAACCACTCTAACTAATATGACACTCCAATAGAAAACCTCTCTTCTGCCCTGGACTGGACAAACCAATCATTTATATGAGATAAAATTAAACACTGACAAAATCATGAAAATTTCTTTCACTTATCTTCACTGCTCTCAGGAATAAACGGTTCTCTATTTTAATAATGCGATTACATACCTAATTTAACACTGAACAATAAAAAAACAATGAAATAAAAATGGAAAAAAATAAAGATACATAAAACACACAATGCCGTATAATTAAAAGAACTATTTGACAAGAGCCGGGGATGGTAAACGGCTCACGGCATTTACAGCATAAAATATAACCAAACAACCTGAAAAGAGCAAAATATAAATAAATAACTAAAACGTGTCGAAAGTAAAAATAAATAGCACTGTTAAAGCATACATATGAGAAAAGATTCTAAATCATCACACTAAAGATTTCTTGTATAGAATTGAACACTAAAAAACTTCCAAATCAACAAACTTTGGTAGAAAATCTTAAGCATAACAAATTGAATCCATCTTAACTGAAAAGATTTCAAGGTCTTTAAATTTTTATTTCCAAGATCTTTAAAAATAAAATGAAAAAAGAAAAATAAAACCACTCACCTGAACAGGGAAACATTTAGCTCGGAAGATTGATTCCAGCTTCCATACTGTTCATATTTGTTAAAATGTGCTGCATTGAGGCGATCAAAAAGGCTACATGACATAAAGGCTCTACACCTTTCAAAAACATAATTAAAGGTATACTTCTTAAAATTACAATTTCTCAATTTTTTTTTACATTTTATAATCGCCCTCAACAGTTGAAAAGCTTTTCTAGAGAAAGATTAAGGGCACAGAAATTTTTCGCTTCACATTTTTAAAGAAAAAGAAATCTGATGTCAAAGAATAGCACCCGAAGCCATCGAATATAATAAACTAATGTGTATAATTAAAACATGATGATGAACATAATAATTAACAGAAATTAAACGAGGAGAATTACTGAATCAAAACGCAAAATATTAGACAGGCTAAAATGCAAAAAAAAAAAAGTCAAAAACAAAACTATATGCACATACAACCGGTTTTGACGCCCAAGACGAGCTCTGTGCAATGATTGACATATGGACCTGAAAAATAAATATTCGTGTGTACCTAGAAATATTAAGAGCCAAATTATACTAAAATTTATCACTCATTTCATAAAACTAAGGAATTATTCTTAGGAATAGAGCATACTGCTAGACATCTGCAACAAAAAACAATATCTAAAAGTATAGTAAGATTTAATCTGAAAAATTCACTAAAAATTAATCAATACTGTTTTTTTTCCAATACCAACCAGACAAAAAATGGAAAAATCGCAAAAAAAAAAAAAAATTTGATGCAATAACTTTTTTGTTGCGCCTCATTACTAATAGCTTTTAAATTTTCACGCGTATTTTCTACTTTTATTTTTAAGTTAATAAAACCTAGCTAACTGCATCAATAAATATAGGAAAACTTACATATAGCAATGATAAGATGAATCAAAACAACGCAATAAATCAGAAGTAAAGAGATCAAAATAAAAAGAGAAAAACGTAGCACCTCCACAAAACCTGGAAAAGATAAATTTTACTTAATATAGGTTAACTTCAAAAATTGTTTATTATTTTCTTCCTCAACTCTTCTCTTTAATTTCTATAATGTTCAGTCATTACTGAGCGGTCAACTGTATGATCGAAGCGAGACTATTTTTTTAGTCGGTTGATGTGTCTCTCCGCTGCAAGAAACAATTGGCCTGTTTTTCTTTTCTGTATTTTCCACAAACATTAGTTGTTTAATTATTCAGTAAAGCTTACTATTCTCTCACTTTATCTTAAAATACCATTAAAATAAAGTTATGATTTTTCTATAATATTTTTATTTACCGCCTATGCAGCTATTCCCTTAGAAGATCCAACCATTTCGCTACCATTCTCGTCAACGATCTGATATTCGGCAACATACAATTTTGGATCTACCGACTGAAAACGGCAACACTGCTTAATTTGCACTCATTAAGAAAAAGAAATTTCTATATATTAACTAAATTAAAATAAAAATTTTGAAATGGACGCTTCATGAAAAAAAAAGAAAAAAACTATATGTTGTGTGAATGAGAATAAGAAAATTGAAAAAAAAAATATTTAAAAGAAATAATAGACAATGAACCTTTGGGATTGGAGCAATGCGAGTCCTCAGTTCAGCTTCGATACGTCGAAGAGTGAAGCGATCTTCATAAGTGATAAGATTGATCGCAATACCAAGATGACCGAAGCGACCCGAACTGAAAACATTATTATCCTCATTTATTATCCTTATTGTATATATAGCAATAATATGTGTGGTCGAAATATACATTAAGAAAATATAAAAAATCTGTCTTGCAATAAAAAGTTAATTCTGTTATTTCAAACTATTTACTAAAAGATAAATAGGCAGAAATGATGCTCAGAAATTGTAAAAAAAAAAAATTAATTTTAAAGAGAGATATTATATTTGAGCAAAGCCAATTACTACGACATGATATCAAAATTCTTACATAAAATAGATATTTCTAAAATTAAAAAAATAGCATAATAAATACCGTCCAATGCGATGCAAGTATGTTTCAGCATTGCGTGGAAAATCAAAATTGATGACTACGTTCACGGCTTGAATATCGATACCTCTAGTAAGCAAATCAGAGCAAACCAAATTACGACAAGCTCCTTTGCGAAAATCGTGAAAAACCCGATTTCGATGACCCTGTGCCATGCGTGAATGGATGTAATAGCAGGAATAACCTATTTCTGTGATTTTCTTTGCCAGAAGTTCTACACGTTGTGTTGAATTGCAAAAAATTATGGACTGATTGATTTGAAGCTGAAAAAGCTCAAATGATAACTAAAATTAAAGTATTTTAAAAAACAAAAGATAAGAAGCGATCATGGCAGCATGACCATACAACTGAAAATCAACATTTTGGCTCACTGAATTCAGGAAATATGAGACAAGTATGTTGATTTAGATCAAGTAAAATTCGTGAATATTGATACTATTCTTTCATTCCCAATAAAGTTCCAGATAAGACTAAAAACAGATAAAAATGCAACGAACCTTGCGGAACAATGTGTTCAAGCAATGAACTTTTTGTTTCTCTTGTACATAGGCATAATACTGTGTAACACCGACCAGTGTCAATTCTTCCATCAAATTAATTTCATATGGATTCCTCATATGTTTTTGCATGAATGTAGCCACTGTCAATGGGAATGTTGCCGAATAAAGCATAATCTGACGATCAGGTGGCAGAAATTTGATGACACGATCTAAAATGCCTTGGAAATCCTGAGAAAGTAGTTTGTCAGCTTCATCCAATACCAGCGTTGTGCAATGCGACATATCAGCAACATTCTGTAATGAAAGTTAATTGACATACATTATAAAATACCAAAACCACCTGAGAAACCGATGATATCAACTTACTGGACGATGCTTATATTGTTAACTATTACATTTCAGCTTCAACTAAACGTCCAATTGCTCGGAGATTTTGCTGATAAAAAGAATATGAAAATTCTCTATTATTAAAATTAATAAGCTCGTTCTCGCAAGCATGATGGCGATGATCTCACCGAAATACGGTTTCTGGAAGTAGGAAGCATAATTCCTCGAACTGACTATAGTGAAATGATTTGACGACTGTTTAGCTGTGTCTCAGAATTTTTCAAATTGTGAAGGTTAGTCGAAATTCTTTTTCCTTTAACCAAAAAAGTTACAAAGCTATACCTTATCCATAAGGTCAAGAATACGGCCAGGAGTTGCCACAATGATATGAACAGTACCATTCAGACGCATAATATCGTTACGAAGTTCCGTACCTCCCGTAGTGACCATTACCTGAGATAAACATCCATGCATTATATGAGAAATAACATAAATATAAACAGTGATTATGTCAAATCTCTAATAGAGACATAGTTCGGTCGAGAAAAAATAAAACTCTTATTCAGCTAATATTCAGAATGTCTGAGCATTCAGTATTGTTTTCAGTTGGAAAGGTTGCAATGGAATGATAAAACGACAAATTAGAAGCAGTGTCTACTCACCACCAAAAAAGATTCATAGTAAAAACTAAGTGAATCGATTAACTCAATCATCAATAACGATACAGTGATTTTGTTACAAAAATTAATCTATTTTTATCATTTCTTGAACGACTCTGGATCTTGCAAAAAAATTATGAAGCTTTGAACAAGTTTACATACGACACATATTTCCCACTCACACGCAACTTAATAGATGGTTTTAACATTATTGTGAGTTCCTTTTGTTTTCATAAACTAATATGTTGAGCTCTTTCAGTTTCATATTTCGCTTCCATCAATGTTCCATATAGAATTTCTGGAACATCTCCTTTTTTTGGCATTATTTTCACAGTTCAGTCATTAATTTTTCTACTCCTTAAAAAATGCCACCTTTCGGCTAATTGCTTAAAGAATTATTTGGAACCGATGACTGTTTTAAAATTTAACCTTCAAATTTAGGTGTTTGCTCAAATCGACACAAATATTAGAGGTTTGGAATGCTAATTCCCTCGTCGGTACAATGATCAATGATTGCGGATATTTCTTCTCGACATCAACTTTATCAATACAGGGAATACAATAGGCGCCTGTTTTACCTGTACCGTTCTTTGCACGTGCCAAAATATCTTGACCTGAAAAAAATTTTTCTTTTCAATCAATTCAAAATACTGTGCAAAGTTCCAGTTCATCAAGCCTTAAAAATTAAATTCTCTGCAGTATTTTACCAAAAAACCGTGTCAAAATTTCCTTTCGTTATTCTTTTCCTCGTTAATTTGTCGAAAGATAAGTCTGATTACATAATGACGTCTCTAGATAATCTAAAAAAAACCTCTACATCATAAGGATTTTTTTAGAATAGTATTTTACCTGATAATGCAATTGAAATGGATGCTTCTTGTATTGGACTTGGCTTTTCCCAACCTTTCTCGAAAATTCCCATCAACAATGGTCGCTTTAAGCAAAAATCCTCAAATTCAATACCTTTTGTGTCCGTCACATCCTAAAAATCATTTAAGAATTATATTGAATCCATTTCGAAAGACTACGGGAACAATGATTTCAACAGTCAAAACATGCTAACCGTTGTCTTGAAACGCAAATCTTTAGCTGGCAAATTAAGATTTTCCTTCCAAGACTGATCGTTCTGTGATTCCGTTTTGCTCGTCATTTGTGAAATAATAATGGCGTTTTATCAAAATCAACAGTAGCTGAGTAGGATCTAAAACTAATCTGGTTATTTTATGTAAAGCATTATCTAACTCATATTAAAAGTTAATAAGAAAGACCAATACCTAAATACCTTCATAAACTTTCGATTTTATGCAAAGCCACTTTCAACTTTGACTCAAAACAATATCATGTTATCACTAATTAAAATGGCTGTCTTAATAAAAACCTAATTGGGATTAAACACGAACTTCGAAAAAATACCGCAAAAAGCAGACTTCGCTTACCTATAAGCTAACGATATACAATGCTACTTTCTATGTGAAAAGATCAATATCAAAAAAAGTATGAAACTAAGTTAGTGAAAAAATTCATATAAAATTTGTTCTAATATATTTGCGTACAGAAAAATCTCTGCAGCCACATCATAACCTTTCCTAAAATTGCAAAATAATGAAAAATAGAATAAAAGATACATAACTAAACATTTTATATCTAAATTATCGTTTCTCAGATGATGGGTATCCAAGCCAGGTTACGATGTTAAATTCAGAAGTCTATATTATTTTCACACTCCCTTAATATCATCTTGACTCACTGCAGAAACGTAGCCCACGTCTTCCTAGATCCACATGAGAAATAAAGATTCGGAGTCTCGACTGATAGTCTCTACAGTTATCTAAGCCCTAAAGAAGCAACATAATGAAACTTCGAGAAGGAATGTCCCCATAGATCTGGCGCCCATATCACTGATACATCCAGCATAAAATGATCTATTTAATCAAGCCGGGTACGGTCATATCATCTTGGAAAAACAAAAAATTTTATGTATTAATCACTGAGTTTATATCTATAAGAATTTTATGGTGACAAAAAACATATTTATATATACGTATGGTATGGTGTATATTTCAAAGTCACATGTCAATAAACTCAGTATGATAAAGACAAAAATGCTTTTTAAGTTAGGTATGAAGAACATATATACTATTTCAACTATAGGCAACTTTCTAAACTCATTTGCTACTTTTAAATTACACATCAATAGATACAGTATGTTTAAGACAAAACATGTCAGTTCCACGTACATTTCTTCATCAAACAGTAACAGCATAGTATGACTGTGACAAAATATAATGTTGTCATGCAAACTTCTATATCGTAAATCAACAAACATATTAAATGTAAAAACAAAATATGAAATACGCAGAAATCAAATTTCTAATATGTCAGTACCTCAATATATTATACATCAACACTCTTCATATTGACTGTTATATATATATATATATATATATATATATATATATATATGGCAACATCCATAATATATTACGCGTCAACAAACCCCTCAACCGAAGTTGAAACTGAATAATTAAACGTGAATTTTGCGAAAAAAAAATGATCGAATAGAAAAGACTAAAAGTTTGAATTCCAAAACGTGCATAGATGAGAAAATTTCTGAAGATCCTACACTACTACTATGATTATATTAGAAAAAAATCACGTTGAATAAACATATATACACACACACACATACACACACATACATACATACATGTCCAATCACAATGTATTACTCAACGCATAAATCTTACAAACATCTTATCCTATTTTGTGTCAATATACATCTATGAACAAATTTTTTGTTTGCAACAAATTGCAGAATTTATTGTTGGTAAACTATCATCGCTTTCACTAAGCATTGTTGCTAGTTTATCTCGAAGATATTTGTAAGTTAATAACAGATAGAATCATGTTGAATTTACCGTTTTTGATGTTTCATTTAGTAACCCCAGACATTATCGCGTTTCATTTCATAATATGCGTGAACTTCATTGCAAACTACGACATATCTTATCAGATAACTTGGATTTCATCCGAAAAATCTCACAGCAAAAGCTATTACGAGATTTTCCGTCAAATAACAAAACTTACTTCTCGATCCAATGATCCCAATAAAAACTGATTTAAGTAGAAATAACCCCCAATATAAATGGTTACGATAATATCGTAGAAGCTAATATTAACGCTATGGCCGCATCTGTGGGCCACGCCCCTCTATGCAATTCAATGGCGCTACTTAATTGAGAATTTTATGTGAATGCCAGTATATGTCCGGTAAATTCTGCGATTCCTCTTTTACTAATATTGAACTTCCCTCGTCCACGTCTTTTTATTCAATCATATCTCTTCTTTTTTTCCTCTTTTAAGTCATTTTTCAGCCAAATAGGCCAAAGGTCAAAGTACGTAGTTCATGTCTCTTAAATGAGAACTCCGAAGGTGGGTCGGAAAATCCCGAGATTAAAGCCGATACTAGGAACTCTTTTTCTGAAATCTAGGTCGATAAAACTAAATTTACATTATATTCCTTCTTTCTTAATCTTTTACCTTTTACCTCTTAAAATTTTTCAATTTTCAGATGAATTTCAGAAAAACTTAAGCTGAAATTCATTAAGCCGAAATTTTTAAGTTGAAAATTTAAGTTGAAAAACTTGAACTGAAAATTTCAAGCTGAAAAATTTAAGTTGAAATTTTTGCTCCTATTGTTTAAGAATTAAATTAAAATTGAAAGCTTTTAGCTCATTCTTTACCTATTATTTCCTTTCCCGGAAAAACAAAAAAGGGAATTCTGTTTTATTTGAAATTGATTAGAAAAAAAGCTTTCAACCGATAATTACTTTTTAGATTTGAAAGCAGTTGCTTTCTGACCAAAGAAATTCCATAACTATTTCTTCCCTTTTCACTGATACTTTTGCGAAAGATTTTACTCAAATGTGTTTGAGAAAGATAAATTCATTTCTCTTCTATTTGTAAAATTTGAATTGTCAGGAAGTTATTTTCTACAATCATTCTAAGCTATGTTAATTCTTTACTCTCATCGTTATTTTACTTGTTTTTCATTTTCATTTGTTTATTCTGTTCTTATTGCCAACATTGAATTAAGTATCAGCAGTTCACTCATTTCGTGCTCATTTTCAAATTTTTCTTTCCTATGCATTCTTTAAATTCTCATATTTCATTGTTTACAGCATTTTCAAACATCACCTTTCTTACAACAAAAATCAATGTCAAACTTCTATTCTAATCATAGCTCAATAAAAAAAAAGATTGGACCAAATTCATTTGATATAGGGACAATAACGAAATGAAAATTCCAAAATCCTGTTTTGAATTATATTCGAAATTTTTAATTAATTTTAATCATATTACAGTATTAATTTATATCAACATATAAATTTTCACGTAGTTCATTTCGGTATTTACGAATTATTTTACCTCTCAAACATTTGAAATATGTTTACCCTGAACAGAGTTGCACTTTTAGCTTTCATTATTCTTCAATTTTCGTTCTTTACTCTCTTAGTTTCACTTTATGCTTCCGTTTTTAAAAAATAATCCCTCACTATTCTTCTGTATATAAGAAATCGAAATAATTTTGCTTTAAATTTTGTGTAATAAAGATACAAAAGCTTATTTTATTCTCTCATCTTTAAAGTAATTTTACTTTATCCTGCGTATTTTCAAATTAAAGAAATGTTTTTTTTTAAATTCTTATTTTTTTTGTTGTATTTTGCTTTGTTTTTTTTTTTATAAATTATATTTTAGAAGTAATTTATATAAAAATTATTTCATTTTATTCGATACATCCATCGATAATATTTAGGTATTCTTCTGCATTCAAATTATATTCGTATGTATATATTGTATATTATTAAAAAAATACAATAAATATCCTTGCTAATTTGAAATATTCTTTTTTTGACTTATTAGAATATTTGAAATATGCTAATTACAAGACTTCAGAATGAAAATTATTCCTACTATTGGGATATTATTTATTTTCTATTTATTTAAAATAACAGCATTATTGATCAAATCTTGATTACTTATAATGAAAAATGGAAAATTAGATTTGATAAAGTATATTAGGGATTTCCATCTATCCTTATATTTTGTTTTTCTCGAAAATGGGAAAATATTTGCTTTATGGCTTTAGTTTTAGTTTTAATTTTAGATTCTCACACTTTAATCTTCTATGTCTGAATTCTCTTAAATGTAATTAATGCTTGAGATGCTAATTATGAGTACTATAAATAATTTATTTAAAGTGCATGTTTTTTCTCTATATTAAATGAATAAACAGTAATGAAGGATAAAATCAATATCGTTCAGTGATTGTTATTATTTTCTAAAAAGCTAATATTTCTTTTATTTAAGTTTAATTCTGATTCTTAAGATTTCAAATTTTCAATAATAATAATGTCGATTTAAAATTTCAAGTTTTTCAAGTTTCATTTTTTTCGTTGCTTATCTTCATCATATGTATTTAAATTATTGATAAATTATCTCTAAATTCGAATTAATTGAGCCATTATAAATTATGCCAAATGCTATACATGAAAAGAATATTGCGAATGAAAAATTTTTAAATTTCTAAATTTTTTCCTACCAATTAATTGAATTTATAAATTGATGTATACATTATTGTTGCATTTATACACTACGAAGTAGAATTTAAAATTTATTTGGTTGATTCTAATTAATTTCAATTAAATGTTTGCAAGAAAAATTTTATTTTCAAAGTTTCACAAAAATGCAAAACATTTTTGAAATAAAAGAAGAGAGATGAGAGGAGGAATAATAAATGATGCATTTTAAAATAATTTCATTGGTATCATTGCTTGTTATATATCACGATCGATTATTTATCGATTGAAAACATTTGTGCTAATTTCAGTTTTTCTCTTTAGGATATTAAAATGCGCCTGGCAAGGCTTTTATTGCAACAATTTAGAAATCATATATTTTTGGAAAGATTGAAATATTATGAACGTTTTCGTCCACAACCGATTTCACTACAAATGTATTTGGCTTTTGGACGCGTCGGAACGGTCGAGCTATCATTTAAATTTTTGCAAAAAGAACTTCTTGTTCGTTTAGCCAATATTACAAAGGTAAAAGTGTAATTTATCTTTTTTTTGATTTTTGTTTACTATTTGATAGTTACGTAAAATAATAATTTTGACAATGTAAAATTACTGAATTAAAATTCATATATGTGATTAGTTTCGTAATTCACAGAGTTACGTAAAGTAATAATTCCGAATACTGAAGATAAGAATATGATACACTGAGATTATTTTGATACTTTGAAAAGTTACAGAATTGTAACGATTCCCGTCATATAAAGTTGCAAAATTCCAATATTTAAATATATAATACATACGTAAGCCAGATTTTATAAAATTCCAAGAGAGATAAAAGAATAAGAACAACATTTAAACATTCCTGGATTGATAGTTTTGATAAATGTGTAAATATATATATTTTAATTTGCTTTGTATGTATTTATGTTTATATAATCTAGGCTTAAACAACCATAGCCTACTAAAATTACCCAAATATTCTCTAAAATAAACTACCAAGCCACATACATAAACAACAACAAAACAACTTCCTGAAGCAGTTTCCAAAATGTTAACCGTCAAATTTCGTCATCAGATTCATATGTTATTAAATTGTTATGAATACTAATTTATTTGATCGAAAAAAAAAAGAGTATTAAGATGATTTCTGATAAGAAATTTTTCAAACCTTAATTATGTACATATATATAAAGAGAGAGAGAAAAAAAGTAAGAATTGTTGATTTCATAAACATATTTCAATTGCTAAGATGAAAAAATTTTTTCCAGGAGATTGATTCATTGCTTCAACATTTACCTGAATTGCCTTCTACTGTTGAAATACATAGATTGTATTGTCAAAGTTTTGAAGAGTTGTTGCCGTTTGAAAATAGTGAACCAACGAATGAAATTATCACTTCGTAAGTTCATTTCCTTATTTCATTTTATCATCTCAAAATTATCTTAAAACTAAAGTCAAAAGCGTGAAACTGAATTTTACACCTTTCTATTTGATAGTTACTTGAACCTCTTTCTTAAACTGTAACTTGCAGCTAGTTAAATTAGTTAATTCAATAGGATTCTAGATTTAACGAGAACTTGGGAAAAGTGATGTTACGGCACGAAAATTTCATCGAAAAAATGGCCGAAGTTTTTAATCAATTAAAACAAAAGCATGGCGTAAATATAGCATTAAATAACAGAATTCAATATTTGTTGGATCGACTTTATTTTAAAGTTATATCTATACGAATCATGCAGCATCAGCATTGTTAGTTATTTCCCCGATTTATAACAATTTAAAAAGTTTAAGCTAATATTTAATTTGCAGTAACATCATTTATGACATATACATATATAAATTCGCAACTATTCTCCCAATCCATTAATTTTTAATGAAATCATCTTATATAGAATAAATAAATATATATATTTATTTATTTTATGTATTTATTCCTTTTTATTAATTTATTCATTTATTCATTCCTATTTATTTGATTTATTGCAATCCTCATAATGCTTTCTGTTAAAACTCAAATATTAGCCTTTATTTTGTTTGGAATATTTTCGGAAATTTTAATTCATTAACTTAATCATCATAATAAATGGGTGGGAATTAAATGTATCAAAATCAAATTAGTATTTGAACTTTTAACTTGAAAATTTGAAGTAATTGATATCTTAATTTTAAGAAATTATTTATTTCAATTTCAGTGATAATTTTTGGAGCATTACTTCCGGAAAGTCCTCGACATATAGGTTGTATTGATCCAGCATGTGATGTAGCAGCAGTTATTTTAGACGCCTATGAAAGTGCTCGATTCGTATGTGATGGGTTAGTAGTAATGTTAAAGAAATTTCTCTTTTGCTATTTTTTAAGAAATATTATTATGATTTTTAAATTATTTATTGTTTCAAATGTCATAATGCAGTGCTGCATAACCATGATTTATGAATTATGGTAATGGAAGTAAAACACTGCATTGCATCATGATATTTGAAATAATAAATAATATTGTACTGTCGAATCAAATCAGATCATGTTTGAATTCAAATCATGTTTAAATTATTCAGTATATCAAATCATGTTTGAATTATTCAAGATGTTGATTGATTTCTTCAAATTATCTTTTAATTGCAAATTTTCATTAAATTTTTTAAAAAAATTTTGTCGATTGTGAACTTATCTGTTGTTATTTAAGAATTTATTGTGATTCGCCTAAATTACAATTTAATTCTTATAACTCGATTACACCTGGATATCCAATAGCTATCGCAGCCATACCATCACATTTGTATCATATTATGTTTGAATTATTCAAGGTATTAATTGATTCTTTCAAATTATCTATTAATTGAAAATTTTTGCTAAATTTTATTGAAAAATATTGCAAAAAAGTAGAAAGCTCAAAGTTTTTGCAGAATTCGATGCGTGCTACCATTGATCGTCACGGTGAGTTTGAGAAACTTCCTCCAATTCAAGTACTGGCAACATTGGGCAAAGAGGATCTGTCTGTTCGGGTAATTAAATGATCAATTTCAAAAATATATTTATCAGAAAACTACTAAAACTGAAATAATTTTCCAAGTAAATTATATTGCCACCGGGAAAAACTCTACAGCGAATTGAAATTTATGAAATTTTAGAGTTTTCAAGTATGGTGGGAATTAAAAATTCAATCATTTGGAGCTTTGTAGAAAGTTTGAATTTTTAGGTGAGTGACAACGGTACTGGCATTTCGCGAAAAATGATGGATCTTTTATTCCGATACAGCTACACTACCGCATCACTATCAGAAACAATTGGTCACAATGCAGCATTGGTAAAATTACAAATGAAATTCATAAGATTCTGGCCTTGATTGATCTTAAATTTCCAGTATTTTGGTACTTCGTGCGATAATTTTAAGATTTTCATTTTTCTTCGTTCAAATTTGATTGTTGAAGGCAGGATATGGTTATGGCCTTCCTTTATCTCGATTATATGCCCGCTATTTTCACGGAGATTTAATAGTTATTTCAATGGAAGGCTATGGAACTGATGCATTCTTGTATATTAAAGTAAGCATATGTTTCTCTCTTTTCTTATTTTTCTATAGCTTAATAAAATTTAAACTAAATAAGCGCACATCTGTGGATGAGAAACCAATTATAATTTTAAAGGACAATCGCTTGCAACATTCTGAATTTCTCATATTTAATTGTATTTCAAATTTCTTGAAAAAGAAAAGAAAAGGAAAATTCCAGGCAGTACCGTTCAAAACGAACGAATCAATCCCGAGTTACAGTACATCATCACGAAATAACCCATCTTCTTCGCCCACTGTTTCTCAGCCAATATGTTAAAGTAGAAAAAAAAAAAAAAAAAATTGGAAATTTATATTTGAAAAAGAAAGAAACAGAAAATAATTATTTTCTAATGTATATAAAATAATATTTTTTATTGGAATATTCAAATGAATGGCATGTGCAAAATCTATGGTTTTAAATTATTATTGTCGAAATTGCTATATACATATACATTATGACTGCATATATTGAATGGTAATTTTATGTATTTTTGTGTACAGTTTTATTAATTATTCCAATATGAAATATTGCTTTCTGTATATATTATAGATTATGGATTTGATTAATTAATTAGATTGTGTATAGGAAGAAATTAATTAGACTATGTACAAAAGTAATAATAATGAAAATAATGAAGTAATAAAAATAACCTTTCTTTTCTAATTCGTCAAGGAAAAAGAAAGGAATTTCTCTCGACATAAAAATTTTTATATGATTTTCAGAGCAGTGTAGATTCTAATGTATAATATATTTACAATTGTCATGAATTTTACGTTTATTTTTGTAAGGATTACAAATATGCAAAAAATTGATTCGAATTTTGTTGGGAAAATTAATTAATTTAATTAGTGAAAGGTTCTTTAGTTCTTTTGCACATTCCATAAACATATATTCACTTGTGGAAATTTACTAATACATTATAATAATATTTATATGAAGTTTGTTTAAGTCGGCAAAAAAATAATAAGATGAAAATCGATCATAGCTAATGTAATTGCACTTTTAAGCCAATACTTTTTTTTCAAGTCTGATACTTTTTAAGTCTTTTTTGATTTTTTTTAGAGATTTTTTTTTCAGCCTTTTTTTTAGGAAATTTCTTTTCTGTTGTGAAGAATTTTACAATTTCTTTTTTTTTGTTAGCAAAATAGAAGAATTTGCTAGACAGGATTGTTTGTATTATTGTCATTACTAACATTCAGTATTTAAGAGTAATGAAAATGTTGCCAAATGCCAAAAATTTGAAAAATGTCAGGGTATTAGTAGGATTACGAAAAAGTTATAAAGTGTATTTGAAGGAAAATGTAACAAAAATTTTACGCAAAATTAAATTGACCGGTTGATAGAAATATTGAATTTTATCACATCATACATTAAAGAATTCCAATGTTTTTTCCTTTTTTTCTTTTTTTTTTTTTTTTGAAGAATTCCGGTATTTTTTAAACTCTTTTTCCCAACTTTTTTTTTTTTTACTTTTTTTCTAAAAACGTTTAATAGCTGTTTTTAAGGGGTGGGAATTTTGATTTAAATTTTCGAAATTCAACACATAATACATATTTGTATCTAAATTAATAAAAAAAAAAAAAAAAAAGGAAAAAAGTGAGGAAGGATAAGAGTGCATTTAAAAAACAATCATAAGTGAGGAAGGATAAGAGTGCATTTAAAAAGCAATTAATTATATTTAATTTATGATAGTTGAAATGATGAAACAAATTTTGAATGAAATATGATATGCGAAAAAAAAATCTGAAAATTTATTTAAATAAAATGATATATAACACATGTAAACAAATATAAGATCGAATCATTTAATATAACCGATAAAATTGAGACATTGAAATACTGTGATAAATTTCTGTCAATAAAAAAAAAAAAAAAAAGAATTGATCGAAGGTTTGTAGTCATAAAAACAATAAAAATTAGAAAATTCTTCAAATGATATGCTTTTATCACAATTTTATTTTGTCCATTTCCTTAAATTATCACCATATCACCAGGAGATTGATAAGATGATTATATCATCAAAAAAGTAGAAGGAGGGAAGAAATAAACTGATTGATATTTCCTTACTTCAGTCAAATTCCGGGTTCATTTGTTCTTTTTTGTAAATATTGCCATCAATTTTACCACCTGATAAAATAATAGTGCTTGCAGTGAATAATGAAGAATGAATCATTTTTTCATTGGAAAAAAGAAAAATAAAAATTCGAAGAATTCATTTTAATATAAAAACAAAAAAAGAAGTATAAAAATATATTGTAAAATAGTCGAAAATTCACTGGAAAGTTTTAAATGTCAACATACAATTTAGCAAAAATTAAGTATATCAATCAATCAATCGTCATTAACAGAGTTTAATGACCATGAAATTGAAATTTAAAAAAAAAAAAAAAGAAGACACTAACATTTTTTCTCTTATTTTAATTTCCGAATGGAATTTATTCGATGCTATGCTAAAGAAATTATACAGCTGTAAAAAAGAAAAAACAACTTCCAATATTTAAAAATTAATTGTTGAAAACAATATCTATGCATTATTTTCTAATTAAAACGGAATTATTTTTGCAAATATGGCAAATTCATAATTCTTAAATTTCATTTTATCAAAATTTGACAATTTACAAACAAAATGAGGAATTTGTGAAAAGAATATCATCAGAAAATTAAAATGATATCATTATTTGAGTAAAACATTTAAAACATCAATTGCCCGCTATAAGTGTATGAATTATGAGATTAAACATAGATCAAACCTATGCCTGATGTATATTTTTCATTTTTGTACCTGAAAATGCAAATATATTTATAATGTTGTGCAAAAAGGAGAGAGAGAGGGGAAAAAAGAAGAAGTGCCAGAAAATTCGAAATAAATTTTTATAATTGGATGAAAAATATAAAATTTTCTTGATTTTTCCAACTATTCTTTGATAAATTAGTTTTATTTCAATTGTTTTAAATGAATAACTGCATACAAAGAATCTTTTAACGAAATATTTTCTATTTTAACCTTGAAACTTCTCATTCCTTTTTTTAAAAATAAAAATTAAATCATTTCTATAAATGGATGTTTCAAGAATAGTTGAATCTCTTCTTCTTGTTATAACACACAAAAAAAAAAAACCGGAAATTTAAATGCTAAACAACGAGAAGAAATTGAATTTTTGAATCAAATTAAATTTTTTCAAAAACATTATCTATCTATTAGGAAAATTACAGGAAAAATAAACACTAAACCGGTAATTGCTAGTCATATCATTTTAAGTAACAAAGCAATCATTGCAAAGAACTTAAATAATGAATTAAAACTTTGTGATTAATATGAACATTAAAAGTCTATTAATGTAAATTGATGAACACCTATTCTATGCATATTTGACATGCTCTAAATTTATTTACACGACAACTATCGCTTTTGTTTGAATATTCCAACTTATCAACCTGAAATAATCAATACAAACCAGTAGATCGATTGAATAATCATTTTGATTTCCGAGAAATTAAAAATCTGCCATGTTAAATTGTAACAATTATTGTCTCCAAAAAGATAATGCCTCAAATTTTCAAATAGTTCAAATAAAACCGTATAAATCTTATTTGTTGCTTCAAACTTTTCGAATTGTCTCAAAAATCTCATTGAAATTATTGATTTTTATAAAAAATAAAAGCAAAGGAAAATTCTGACATTATAAAGTTCCCTTTAAAAAAGTTTGTGAATAATAAATCTTTGGTTTCAATCCTTTTCAACGGGTGAGCTTGAACGATATTTAGATCGAAGGGCTGCTAAAGTGCTTGTCTGTTGACCTTGTGTCCATTTATTTATAATGACAGAAAGCAATGTAGACATATTGCAGCAAGCTACTATAAAGAATCCATAAGAAAGAACTGGTACCTGTAATGTGAGATAATTTATTCAAAAAAAAAAAAATAGTAAAAATTTAGATTAAAAATGCAGTATGTCGAGTTTTTTTATTTTTTTTTTTCACATTCCCAATCCTAGATATATTTTTTTTTGGTTTTTATTTCAAATTTATTTGATTGATTTGCTAAGCTAACCAATAAATATGTGATCAAATTTTTTGATTGTGATAATTGATAATCAAATTTCGATTGAAAAAAATAATCAGGAAAAAATTACCTGCCATTGATTAATACAGATTGATGCTTTTGATAAGTGATATAATTTATAAGAAGTGTAAAACTGAAAAATATAATTTGACACAAGGAAGGGTATTAAGAAAGTTAGTCCTTTGAACATCCAACTGCTAAATCCCTCTGAAATAAGAAGTGACATAAAAAGTAAAAAATTATTTAGGCAGTAATTTAAACGAAAATTTTTTTTAATAATTTTCTTCCATCATGACAGGTTATCCTTCCGATCAGTATATTCGCGAGATTTCTTTTAAATCCAATTACAGAAAAAGAACTTCTCGATGTCTCTCAAACTGTTATTTAATGGAGTGAATGGTTAAAAAATGTCACTATGCATTGAGATATTTTATTTTCGCGTATTGTGGTTCAACTGTCATGACATTTCCTTATTTATCAATAAGAAGAGGATGTCTTGTCAAAAAAGAATGCTTCCGGGATTTTGTCACATAACCGCTGTTTTATTTCTTATTTAAGCCTATGCTTGATTATATTAAAAAACATTACAAAAATAAATCTACTATTCTCATTCAGGAAATATTTGACTCATAACTTCTCGATATTTAACTCATAACTAAGGTAAGGTATGAAAATTTTCCTACCGACAGATATATCCATGCTATATCGCTGTCCCAGTGCATGCAAACGTCGTAGACATCCAGTTTGATAACGACATTGCAGAAGCTGAAAATGAAAACGTTACATTTTGTAGAGAATAATATATGAAAGACAAAAATTTTGCTCAACAGTTCGACAAAAACTTATAAATCAAATATATTAACGAACCTGAACAAAAGATAAATAAAAACAAAATGTGATAAAGTGCGTCCGAATACTTCGATAACATTCACCATCTCCCCATGTTACGGTCATACCAGAAAGCGCACAAGAAACATAATGATGCATTATCCACCAGCCTTTAATTCTGAAATTATGATAAAATTACTAGGATAGTTTTATTTCTATGAATTTGTATGTTTATGGTAGAGAACTTTTTAAAAAAAAAAAAAAAAAAAAACGAAATACAATGATACCTTGATCCATTAATTCGTAATACCGCTTCACGTATTGTTAAGGTACAATAAAACCAAACCAACGTGAAATTTATTATGAAATCAAGAATTCTAAAATACAAAAGATGTAAAGTTCGCGATGTATCGAGAAACTACTGATTTATTGAATAAACTATGATCACAGAAACTACTATGATTTTGTCTTATTAATCATGTAATGATAATATAGTAGAAGAATGGAATCTAAAAAGTTTCATATTGAAGGAAGCAGGTTTTTATACCATTTAATGATGCTTTTCCTCAATAGAAAAAAAAGAAAAGATGAACCTGGATGTAAATATCAAAGCAAGAAAGAGAAGAGTGAGTAGAGCACAATTTACGGTAACTTTGAACTTCTCATATTCTTGTTTATATCGATAACGATCATTTTTATTCATTAATGATACATTTAAGTTACTACCAAGAATAATCGATAGATATAATCTGGAATTTCAACAAATATTCATTTTACATTGATCATTGTTATCACAAAGAATATCTTTTTACTTTGTAATTAAATTCGATTTAGAGAAAACCAATTCACAATTCTTTAGAAGATTTATAAGTAAATATTGATCAGTGGCTACATTTCTGGAACAATTTGCTTAACAATGCATAATTTTCAAGCAGTATTATAGAAAGTCAATTCATAAATTGCATTGCAAATTATGCAAAATTTTCTTCAGATATCTACTGAATTTATATTACTTACCCATTATTTTGCACAGGTAATTCACCTTTCATATCTTGTGCTTTCCTCTCCAATTCTGCTATGCCTTCCTTCATTTTTGTCAAATTTTCGTCATTTCCAAGTTGTTCTTTACCTTTTAACCTTAAAATGAATCACATTTGAAAATTATAAAAAAAAAAAAAGAAAAATGAATTCAAACTAACAGAATAGATTTCAATTTAATTGAATAAATGAAAACAACCTTCTCAAAGATTTGCTTATTTTGGATAACCGATATAGACAATGTTTCACTGCTTTTTGACATCCTTCTTGTAATTTGGTTACTTCCTGTAATTTGCCCAAATATATACGATGACGATCCTGCAAAAAATTTCTTGCAAATCTTTAAACTTTAATTTAAAAAAAATAACATTTAAGGTACTTACCTAATATTGTTAAATTTAAAATTCATCTAAACTTGGCCTAATCTAGTATCAATTTAAATCAACAGATAGTATATAAGTAGCATAAAGATATATAAATATATACTTAAAAAAACACATTTTTTAGCTCATAACGATTAAATTACATTATTTCAAAAAAAAAAAAAAAAAAGAAAAAAAACATTTTGAACATTTTTTTTTGAGATTATATTTTTTTTTTTTTTTGATTTATTCTTAAAACAATTTCCCAACATTAATCCCATTAATTATGCATAATATAGTAGAAAAAAATTTTTAAAAATTTCAAACCTCAATGTCATCGAACTCATCTTTCAATGAACGCCACTCATCGAATATACGCTCAAATAAATTTTTATCATCTACCATGGCTAAAAATTTCGAAATTTTAGAATTCTCTAAATCGAAAGACAAAAGTATATGTTAGGTAAATACATAACTTAAACAAAACTTTAATCAATCTTTTTTTATAAATATTTTTCAGAAAATACTTCATCATTCTTCTCCCAAATTGGATTATATTTTTCATATTAACGAGAAATTTGAGAAATGTGATAGAAATTCATAGTATTGTTGAAGGAAGTGTAAAATTCAAATTTAAATCATATTCTAATCGATAATTTCTTATGAAAAAGAAAATGTTTAGATGAAAAAGAAAAAATAATCATAACATACTTATGAAATTTCGAGAATATTAAATCTTTTCAATGATACCAAAAGTCGTAATACCAAAAAATGTTCGATCAATAGAAGATATGATTACTAAAATCACCGCAAACAGATAAAAGATTATCGCAATTCTGCAATTAACAACAAAAGTTAAAGGTTCGAAAAATATGTTATATTTTAAAATGGAAGAATAAAGATCAACTAAGATCATTTAATTGTTATATTTATTACACTGGAAGAAAGAAGCACAGATCAAACTATAAAAATACGATATCATCAAAAGATATGCAATTTCTATTGATTTCAAATTAATTTGATCATAATAGCAAACATCTCCTATTTACTACAAAAAAATTCCTTCCTAAAATATTTCTTGAACTATTATAAGAACCATTTAAATTTGAAATTTATAGGAAAAAACTTTACGACAATTGTAAAAATGAAATCAAAAAAAAGTTATCATTAGTAATATATAGAACTTGTAAATTTTTACTAAAATCTGATCTATCCAAATATCAGCAAGTTAAAATCCGAAAAAAAAAAACATTTCATAGTTAATAATTTATCATTTTATTTATAAGATAGCTTTATTATAAACTTCTTTATTTTTTATTCTAATATTAGCAAATTTTCAATTCATTTGTTACGGTTATTTTTACGTTAAATTACTTGTATATGATGATAAAATATCAACTGTACGTGAAAAGAGAAGATTACGATAGATTATTTCAGCATAAAATTGGATATATTATTGACAAGAATTTTCAATGCATTATTCGTGGTACATTCGATAAAAATATATCTAAATTTATTGATAAATTTTTAAAAAAAAAAAAAAGAAATGAAAAATTGAATTTACAATTTTTTCTGCACAACAAACAACTTCATATAAATTTATGAAAGAAAAATTATAAAA
The DNA here is from genome assembly GCA_028564675.1 of Onchocerca lupi. Classification (NCBI taxonomy): domain Eukaryota; kingdom Metazoa; phylum Nematoda; class Chromadorea; order Rhabditida; family Onchocercidae; genus Onchocerca; species Onchocerca lupi. Next base: position 22,929 of record JAOVVO010000183.1, on the reverse strand, counting down.
AATAAAAAATGCTCCATAAAATCAAAAAAAAAAAAAAAAAATTGAAAATATTTTACAACATTTGATATCAAAATGAAACTTTTACAATACAGACATACCTTAGATATCTGAAATTTCTTAAATATTATTGAAAAAGAAATCGATATATATATATTTATGAAGAAAAATGCAATAATATAATTATTTATAAAAAATAATACTACGAAAATATGTGGCATGGAAGAGTAGTAAGAGGAATGATAACGATTATGATTATTATGATAATGATAACATCATCATTCCTCAGAATATCCTTTTTCTTAATAATTTAAATTAAAATAGGATATTTAAGAAAGATATAATTAAGAATATTTGCATTACAAGATTGTACCATCAAAGATAATAACTATTAGAGATATAGTATCATATGAATAAATTACCTTATATGATAGTATCAATCAGGAATAAAACTATTAGAAATATTTTAACAGCAAAATGAGGATAATATTATCCTGATAACATTGATAAATTAATATTGTGATATAAATTATTGCATTTCATTATTTTTTTTTAACAGAAATTTAATTATTTTCAATTTCTATAATTAATTAATCAATTATTATCTTATTCCTTTATTTCTTGCTGGTTTATTTGTTCATTTATTTTTGTGTCATATATTGCTCCATGATGTACTAGTACTATGTGGAAGTATTATTTTAAATAATGAACAAAATTTCACAAAAAAAATTTGAAATTTAGAAATTAAATAATGATAAGTGATAGTTGGTGATCTAAGATGTTGTCATATTATATTGTAAATGAATCTTGAAATAATCGATTTTATATAAATAATTAATTACAGTATACATTCGAAAGATAATAGGTTTATAATAAATGATATAATAATTAAATAAAAGAGTAAATAAATTCATTTCAAATTTATCATTTATCAAAGAATAACTTTTTCATATAAAGAATTGAAATTCATCATTAATCGACAACGACAAAAAAAAAAAAAAAAATCTACAGACAAATAAATTTTTTGCAAAAATTTATGGAAAGTTCACATGTAATGAATTGCAAAAAGTGAGAAAAATTAATATGTTTGCATAATTTTGCAACAATCATAAATTCTCTTCGCAAATTAATTATTAAACGAAAAGAAAAAACTCCTTTTTGTTATTAAAAAGAAAATGGAAAAGAAAAAAAAAAAGAAAACAAAATTGATTGATTGACAGGAAAGGCGTGAAATTATTGCAACTCCAACTAATATAGAATTAAAATTTTGAAATCTTATGATATATATGATTTATGAATTTTAAAGTTTGAAAAAAAAAAAAAAGAAATGATCGGAAATCATTCCAATCAATTTTATCTTAAGAATTTTCGTACCAATAAACATCAAATTGTCAAATTGTAACAACTTGCAAGCATTGACAGTTTTGTTTTCACTTTATTATATATAACGAGGAATTTATCTATTTTTTGGAATAAAAAACGAGAAAAAAAATAAGTAATTTGAAGAATTGCCGTCAATAATTAGTGAAATGTTAACGAAATAATCAACATTCCTTAAAAGAAACAAATATAATTGATCGAGTAGCAATTCAGGCGGAAAAATAAAGAATTTTGTCTTTGAAAAATAAAAAAAAAGAAAAAATCAAAAAAAACACATTCAAAAATTATTTTGAAACATAAACCAATATTAATAAATCTAGACCAGATTAGATCAGATTTTTGAAAATATTTTGCTAGTTCTTAGAATTGATGAATAACATAATTTAAGGAACGCTCCTTTAATCTATGAAAACTTTCGTTTTTAGAGAATTCGCGGAATTTCCCAACATATCCAAAAAAAAAAAAAAAAAAAAAAAAAAAAAAAAAAAACGCGTTTGCGCCGATTTTCAGCAAGGGAATCAATCGGGAAAAAATTGACAAATCAATAGAAGTTTTTGCAGAAAATTATCATAAAGTATGCATAAGTCATGCTTTGATATATTAAGAAAAATATAAGAATAATATGCTAAAATAGACATTAATCTATAATTACAACAATAATAATAATAGAAACAATAATAATAATAATAATAACAATAATAATAATAATAATAAATAATAATAATGAACATGAAGAATTGTAATAGAAAGCATGTAACAAATTCAGAAATGATTTCAAGATGAAAGAAATATGAGTAAACAAAATTAGTGAAAAATAACATATAATGGATGGCAAGCTAGAATGATTACACTGTTTGAATTATTGTGGCAATGTTAAGATAAAAACAAATTCAAATATCAAGTTATAAGAAGATATTTTTCAAACAGCAATTACTTTTCAAGGAAATTGTATTGCACTCAATCTACGGATAGTTTTAGTGTATTTACTCAACCAAGAGTTTTCTACATCGTGTAATTTTCGAACTTTACAAAATTATATCAATGAAAAACTAACTTTAGAAGTCTTTTCTAAAAAATTCAAGAAATATTCTCAATCATAAATTCGCTAAATTGATGAAAGTTACTAGAGCTCTTCCAGCTTATATGCTTAGCTTTTTGAATCATATGAACAAAAAATAAGGAAATTTTAAATGTTAAATTTAACAAAATAAACGAAATTTAGCGGAGAATAAATAGATTCAACAATAACTGAGGTTCAAATAAAAGTAATACAATTTCTTTTATCAATAAACAAAAAAAAAGAGAAAAATTGAAACTGGCCATATAATAAAGAGAAAGTATGGCAAATTGAAGGGGTATCTAATGACTAAAAATTTCAACGAAACAAAATATTTTGCTTCGTATTGCGGAAAAATTGATAAGAAAAGAGCAAGATGAAGTGAATGAAATGTGAAACGCCTAATGAACTTATGAACAAAACAATCAAAAATCAAACTAAACGACCGGAAAAAAAAAGAAAATTATTTACTACAATAAAATACAAATTTCATTCATCAACTATAAACTGTTTCGAAAGAAAAAAAAAATGCTTTCAAAAGCGAAATTTAATTTTTGTAGAACGAAACACATCATTGTGTAAGAAAGATTAAAAAGTTTAAATTTTATAAAATCTCAAATCTATGTTATGTAAAATAAGAAACCGATGAGAAAAAATTAATTAGAAATAAAAATTAAAAATTGTTTACTCAACAAGTATTAGGATGCATTTGGAGACTAAGTTTATCTATATTATGCGTTTGTAAAGTTTCGAAGTTCTGGCATACAATGCCACTTCTTATACATGGACTTACTGTACGTGTAAGACGTATATTTAAATCAAATGCTTTTCTCATTTGCAAGTATTTTAGATTATGAAATCATATTTTACTTCCTAACTGTTCCTATATTTTGGAAATATCGATTTAAAAATATACTCTTGGACATAAAGCTAAATTTTTCAAGTAATTGTAGAAAAGAAAAAATTTTAGAGTAGTCTTACAGTTAAATATAAAATAATATCTTTAAATGGTGTCTTGTCTTTTTTCGTATGTTTTCAGATTTGCTAAAGAAAGAGAATAATGTAAATAGTAACAATAGTAAAATTTCAAAACATAAATAACATAATTTGATGTATGATTAAAAGATGAAATGCATTAGCGTGATTCACAGACATACACAGTAGACAGAACACTTTCTACTATAGAAATACGAAATAATGTTTAATAACAAGTGAAAACATATGAAATAAGCTAAATAAGATTCATTTGGGTGATATTACTTAATGCACAACTTCAGAACCACTGTAAAATTTTCCTTTCTGCAAAAAAACTTGAAAAATTTAGCTTTATGTATAAGAATATGTTTTTAAATCGATGTTCCAAATTACAGGAAGAATAACGAAACAAAATAACAAAGCAACATTTCATGATTAGAAAAATCATTTAAATTCGCTTAAATTTCCATTTAAATTTAAATCATCTCAAATAGCAGTTTCACGCTCGAATGCTGGTAAGAAATTCATTTTTCCAATATGACGTCCTGATGTCGATTCAGCTTTTACTTTCTGTTTTTCTACAATTTCGCTAGAACACGTAAAACCATCGCAACCATTATTAGACTGTAAAAAAAAGAAGAAAGAATGAAAAAATTTGATGAAATCAAAGCAAAATAAAATTTGCCATTTGCAGAAAAATATGAAAAAAATTGTTGTAAATATATTTTTTTACAAAGGAACCAGAATCACAAACACACATAAACATATACATACATAAACAAAACTTAAGCTATGCTGACACTTTATCTTTATCTTTCATTACCATTATTTGATAAATATAAACTAGAGAAATCTTTGGAACATTCTAAACAATGGTTGAAAAAGGCTAATCCCAAAATATTATATTTCTTTAAAATTTTCTGATGCCTATTTACACTTTTTTTTTGTTATGATATGAATAGTATCAAAAAGTTTATCTTGGACCAGAAATTCAAAGTATTTTATTTCATTTCTGTAATAAGTTAAAGGATTTAAATAATTTTGGGATTAAAAAAGTATATACCATTTTCTGTGGCGGTAAAATGAGTCGTCTTGCCTCAGGAATTTGCAATGGATAATACTCAGCACGATGAATAGCCAATGCTGGACCCCATTCATACTCTGGACAAAACAGATCCAACCATCGTTGAAAAAATGTTCCTTTTGTTAAACAAAATTTCATCACAGCTGTTACGGGAACAGCAAGCAGTGGCGCAAGCGAAATACCCCAACCAATTTGTTCCGCATATATGGGAAATTTATATTTTTCATATTCGATAGGTTTATAAGCAAACCAAGCCAACGATAGTAATGCCTACAAAAAATAATTAATTGCATATCTTTTGAAAGTATATACTGTTTAAAGTCAAAATCACATTGATTTTTAGATCTTCGAGACTTCTGGAAAAAGAAAATTTTTTTTTCCGCAAAACATCTTACCACAATGTAACGCTCCTTCATTATGCATGCACAAGTTTCCAAAAAATACTTACAAGATATATGAATGGGCAGACAAATTTCCATAAAATCTTCCATGCAATATATGGTGATGGATAAAAACCAATCATCCATTTAATGTTGTCCAAAAAATTATCAATTCCTGCAAAATGGGCCAAAGATTTTAACTAATAAAAAGACATGAAATATAAATAAAATCAATATTCTCGAAAAAAAATGAAAAAAAATTCTTAGTTTGATATATTCATACAAACCAGTTAAATTGATAATTTCAAATGGATAAAAAAAATGTAAGCATAGCAGTAAATTTCCTTTCCCTTCTTTCCTGTTGACACTAACATTTACGTTTTGCATGAATTCACCCAGTTTGCAAACCAAACTATTGAGCATATTTATTATCCAAACTACGATATTGATTTTGTCCATATTTAATGTTCTTGTATAAGTTATGTTTTAAATGTTAATCAAAAAGAAAAAAGTAAAATGACTTGCTCTGTTTAATACGCAAGAAATACATTAACACAATCAAAAATTAAGCTAAAATGAAAAGAAAGAAAAGGAAGAACCGTATGCCCACGAAATAGCCATACATTCCAGAAATGCTAATAAGACTAATGTCCAAGTCGTTGTAAAGTAATCCAACAATAACAACCAGTAAAAACCAGCCTAAACAACGACTTATTTAGATACAATTCGATATGGAACTAAATCCGGAAGCAAAAAATCACAAATATTATTCGCTTTCATTGGAATCATTCTGCAATAAACAAATATAGTATTATGACTTCTAAAGAAAAAAAGGAAATCAAAAATGATAACTTACGGTAAAGCAGAAAGGCATACCAAGTGCGAAAAATATGAAACATGCTGCGCTTAAAACACGACGATGATTACGCCGAAGAAGCTCGGGAAATTCGTCGCAAATAGCTGATACGACCGTTTCAATCATTACATTCTAAATTTTTGAATTTTACATGATTCTTATAGATATTTGAGCAGAAATAATTTTAAAAAGCTTGCCATTGTTGTTAAAATTATTGCCATAATCATTGCGAAATATAATATGGAATAAATTGGTGCGACTGGCAACTTTGCAATTGCTTCTGGCAAATAAACAAATATAAGTTGCGCACCACCTATAACTTTTAAAACTCAATTATTTTTTGAACAATCGAAGAATCGACACATTTATCTATAAATGGAATTTTCAAAAGCAACAAGTAAATCAATTAAACGAAAAATGAATTGAAGATTTCCACAAAATGAATTTTTGAAAATAACCTTTAAAACTGAATCTTTCAAGCGGAAGTTCCAATTCATAGCATAAAAATCCAACAGCTGATGATGCTAATGCGCCACAGAATAATGATGTTACAATATCGACAATGCATAAAATCCAAGCATCCCTACGAAGAATGATTTATTTAGAGATAAATTTATATAACTAACACTTAAATGAATAAATCAATAAATGGAATGAATAAGCAGAGCATAAATATGTAAAAGAATAAATAATTATCACTATCAACTAAACTTGTTTTTTCAAAGATGAGCAAATCTGTATAGACATTCTGAATCCAGAGTAAATTACAGAAATTTTACTTACTTGAAGATATAAATACTCACTTCAAAATGTTATTGTGAAATCTGTTATAACTTGCAAGTGTTACCAAACCACCAGTGCAGCATAACAAGGAATAAAATACCTGTCCAGCTGCTGTACCCCACACCTGTTTAAGAAATTCGACCAAAATTAGAAGGAAAAAAAACATTTATTACATCCGACTTTAATTTCATTTCTTCATATTCAACAGTATGCGTATTTAGTAAAATTTCTTTCAAATTCTTGCAAACTTTTCCAAAGAAAAAAAATCTAATAGAATATTAAAAAACTACAATAAATATTCACCGTCAAATCAGCCAAGAATTTCCATGTAGGTGTAAAAAAATAAATGAGACCCGCGACTGAACCCGGTAATGTTAGAAAACGGACGAATAATACGAATAGGACCATATATAATGCTATAACGACAACATAAGCAGCCTGGAAATATATCGATTTTTTGTGAATATGGAATTAAATATTGTGAACAATTAAGTTCTGGAATATCCAAATTTCCAATCTGTAGCACTTTGGAATGATGCAAAATGAGCAGTTAAAATTTCAAAACATTTAAATTACTTCCTAGCATTTCACCTCCTCGAAGAAAAATAAAAGACTTATCAAAATATCTAACAAATAAACTAGCTCACGATTTAGTCCAAGCAGCTATCATACATTTATATTAAAAAGCATACAGAGAGTGTGCAAGAAATATGATTTATATCTCTACTCCGACTTATAAATCATTATTTGTATAACTATAATTACAAAAACTTAATAAGAATGGACAATTCTATTGGATCGTGATATAATGCATCTTATCACCTTTCCGGATGATTTCACTCCTTTGAAAGCAGATAAGAAAATGATACACCATATTATAAATAAATATACTGCAAGATTCAAACGGAATGAAGTAATTTCGTTGAAACGACTTGACATACGCAATACTTCGTTACTGTAATAACGAATAATTATATGGCAGAAAATAAACTGGAAAAAAAGTAAAAGAAAAAATGTTTGTTTCCGTAACAGAACAAAAACAGCTTGATTTCCTGAAAAATTTCCTTTCTCCAAAATGTTGAGTTAAATCTAAAATTTGGAATATGCTTCTGAAATGAATAGAAATCGGAATCTCTCTTGAAATTAAATCTTAAAGTGTAAATTTAGAAAAATTCGTTAGAAAATGTTCTTTTGCTTTAAAACTAAACAATTTCAAACCTTTATAATAACATTTTGACTCGAAATAATGACATGCTAACTCAAACCATATCAGCATAATCTAAATGCTCGTGCTCTAAATGTATTTTTATTCTGAATTCTGAAAAGCATCAGAAGAAGTTATGCAAAAATTTTGAAGTATATACGAAGAAAGTCTTACTGTAAGTATTCTGCACTTGGTAATACATGTTCATCGATATCGAACGATGCAATCTCGAAAATAGATGAATTACCGCTCAAATACTCCTTATCAATAAGACAGGAACCGTTACGAAGTAGCGTACCGTTCTGGAGAAAGCAACTGGCAACACTATCTCGGTTCCAAACTGAACATTCTGAAAATAAAAAAAAAAAAAAAAAAAAAACGAAAAATTAAATTCTTAAGTAAGAAAAATGCGGTATAAAAGCAGAGTACAAAATATGAGATCTGGGATAGTTACGTCTTGGACTGTAGGAAATCATGGTAGTAAATCAAAAAATCATTTCAATGACGAAATAACATTATAAAAAAAAAAAAAGAAAAGATAAATGTTTAGAAATGTTGTTATTATGTGGACATTCTGAATTTAACGGTACATAAAAATACTTGGGACAATTGTTCACTATTACAGAGGTAACTATTTATTACACTGAATATTTATAAAAAACATTAAATAACTTACTTATTGAATTCCACTTATTACTGCATGTAGCCCATGGTAAAGCAGACTTAAACGAATTAATGAAATAAAATACTGCCCAAGCTGCAACAACACTATAATATATACATACAATACATGATACCATGAACATCGCGATACCAACACCTAAAAAACAGTTCGTGAAATTCATGAATATCAATATTTTTTACTTTTGTTTATTGACAGTAGAACGAGAAAAGAAAAAAAAAAAGAAAGTGAATAATAAAAATTTAAATTACAGACTTAATCATAAATATATTTTCACCCAACTAATAATGATCAAGAAATTAATTACATGATATTCGGACAAGTTTACAGGATTATTTAACTGGGATTATCTCGAACAACGACTTCCATAAAATAAGGAATTCAATTTCAAAACTCTGCTTATATCAAAGTTCATAAATGCAAACCAACCTTTAAATAATGGAACAGCTTTCCATACAGAAAAACATCCTGTGCTTGGAAACTGGCCTAATGCAAATTCCATCAATAAAACAGGCAAACCCGCAATTAACATTAGGATAATATAACAAAAACAGAATGATCCACCACCATTTATTCGGCAGTAATATGGAAACCTAAAAAAATTAATAACTTTGAAAGGAAAACAGAAATACAGAGCAATTCCGAATTTTCTGGATCATAAATAATACTAAAAATGCTGAAGAAAATGAATGGAAAGAAGAAATACCTCCATAAATTTCCCAAATTAAATATAAAACCAACAGCTGATAGGAGGTAATCCATCCTTGAGGACCAATTACCACGAATTCTATTCTCATCGCCAATACCATCAATATTTTCAAAGGGATATTCGACATCACCTTCGGGGATGTAGTCCGGTATATTCAAATCTAACTAAAATAACGATAGTTATGCTTTTTCCTTTCCTAAATTTCACAATTTTAACAAAAACAAAACATTCAGAACTTCAATTTAAAAAAAAAAGTAAAATTTTAATTTTTTTTTAATCAATTTAGTCATTAGACAATATATTATATGAAATAAGAAGCAAATATAAATAATTCTTTAATTTACCTTTCGGCAAAACGGTGGATAGATAGAATTAGCATCTGGATGGGATCTCCTAAACGTTGTTTCCTTCTCTTCATTGTTCGATCGATTCTGAGAATTTCGCTCACTAAAGAAACGATTATTACTGCCAGACCATCTTACATCACTTTGACTATTTGTCGACATTCTTCTCAAAGTCGGCTAATTACAAGATGGGTACCTTAAATAAAAATTAAATTTCCAATATAAATTTTTACAACGACAAAAAATACATAATAATAATGCATGATATAATCGTGTAAGAAACATAGAAATATGCGATTATATTTATATTTTCATTTTAAAGGTTGTAAGTAATTGAATTTTTATGAAATCAAAAAAATGCCTATTCTTTATCTCTGCAATTTATATTTTTTATAAATTTTTATCAATTTCTCTTACCATAATTTTTTAACAACATAAACTTTGCATTTAATTTAAATTATCAAAATGACAATATTCTGTTATTTAATAATATTACTAATATTTCACATGAATGAAACAATTCTGTACTTGCAGCTTCTGTAATATATTAAATATGAATATTACTGAATCAATCAATAAATGAGTCGGAATTTCAATAAAAAAATTTTAAAATAAAATATGAAACAATTATTATTAATATTTGAAATGAGAAAGAGAAAGAAAGAGAACAAAATGTGATGATCCTGTATTTTAATGATAAGATTTTCAATCAACATATAAATCAATCAGCTAGTGGGAAATATTTTGACTGAACTCGTTGGTCGATATTATATAATAAATACTCCATGACAGCATGAACATAGTCGAGGCCATTTCTTTTTTAAAAGCGAAAGACTTAATTAGAATCATGCCAAATTATGTAATTATGATATGCCAAGTTGCTAAATCCTCAAATTATGATGATATGTTAAGTTGTTAAATTCTTAATTCAAAAAGTTGAAGATATGACAAATAATAAGAATTACCTTTTTATTGGTGCATATATAACCGACATATTCAACTTATGATCATAGCAGATGATTGAGATCATTTAATGATTTAAATTAATTTAACTTATCAAAAAAGAAAGAAAACACAGACATTGGACACATGAAATAAAAAATAAATTTTAAGCATCTAAATTTCACAGCATATTAATATTTAAAACTAAATATTTCTTAAATGAATGTTTAAACGAAAAAATAAAATTCAGATGCGACAATAAAGATATACTAATATGCAGTAAAATATAGATGTTTGAAATTTAATCATAATTTTACATTTTTAATTTTTCTCAATGTTTCTTTTCGTTTTTTAAATTATTTAGCTAAGTTATTTGTAGCTTTTTGTTATTTCAATTTAGAAAAAAGCTCCACAATTTCAAGTTTTATCCTATAACATTCATTGTCAATATTATAAATTGTAAGTTTAGATCTTCTGGATTTTTATGAAATTCCGATCGTATTGAAAAACTTTGAAAATTTAAAAATAAAGGATGGGAAAAATTCTGAAATTTGCAATAATTTTTATAATAAACTCATAAATTTTGTTCATCTCAAAATTTGTATTATAACTGAAATGAAAAGAAAAGAAATGATAAAAGGAAAAGAAAATTTTCACTAAAATAAATCATAAAAGTCCATTAAATCGCGAATCGCTATCATTCTTTCAATTCATTCATTAAAATCCCCCTTGAGAATTTTGTTTAAATTCAACATATTTCAATTTGTAATGAAAGTAGATAGTTGACATGTTTTTTGTTCTCTTCTCTATACCAATCAAATAAAATTAAATTTAAAAATTTCAAAGATATATATATATATTTCATATATACATATCATTTGTATCATTATGCAAGAATGCAAGATATCGCTATCTTGAACACAAGTTTTCTCCGACTACTATTACTATTACTATATAATTATTTAATTTGCCATATTACAAGATATAATCGTTGATAAAATTTGCCAGTGACGAGATAACCATTGATAAGATCAAAATATGAAGTGATGGAAAATATGAAAGCAACAGAGACAAGTTAATATCAGAAATGTCAAGACCTTCAAATCTGCAAATAGCAAATGAAAAATAGTTTCGAAATCGGCAAATATACCACATATTTAGTGGGTGTGTATGTACGGGTCTGCACGGATTTGATTGATTCGACATAGATCAGATAATCCATTTTACTGTTCATCCAATCAGTAGCAGCTGCTCGATACTAAAATAATGGCTTAGATGTAACGAACTCGTATCACTCTCTATATCATTACACACAACATACACATCCACACATACACACACATACATATATATATATACATGCAAACATATATATGCACATTCAAAATCGAAGGAATGAAGCTAAATTAATTTAGCATCAGTATGCTGAGTTAATTAATACATTTAATTTTCAAGTTCAATTTCAAATTAATCTACCTTATAAATGTTTCAAGGATGCTAAAAATGATGCTAAGTATGCTGGTAGACGATGAAACAAAAATTAGTCATTAACGATAGCAAGAGAACTGTATTACGAAAAATTTGTTGACATATGTGTTACATCTGGATAAGCTACCAAATAATCAATCTGAATATTGTGGGATATATAGAATGTTCACAATCAGAAATAAAAAAAAAGTATATTCAACAAATTATTTCTTAAGCTAATAATTTCGTGAAATTTAAAATTTAAACATATTACCCGAATAATGAAATTATACAAATCAGAATTTAAAATTCATCACTCGAATGATGAGATTATAAAAATTAATTCTGATCAGAATACATGCATCATATCAGGACATATACAATTGTTCATTGACAATAAGCTTCGATAAATGCATAATTTGAAATCATTTATCAAAATATCAAATAATATAAGCTAATATTGGTCAGAATGACATAACTAATGCAAGTTATTTGTTTCTAATTTAGCTGTATAAAATATGATTGGAAATAATATCAATTTCACGGATCAAACAAATGATGATAATTAAACCATAACAATTTTAAGAAACCAACAAGTTTAGATGAAATACGTTTCCGACATTCACTTCCGAAAACCAGAACCAAAGAACATATCCCAACCAGTACCCAGGATCAACTAAAAATCCTTCCTCCCACTTTTCATCCGAAATTCCTGAGAAAACTCTTTCCATTGGTAATGTAAATCAACGGAGCGAAAGAATTTAACGGGCTGCGCAATTTCAGTCAAGAGATTAAACGGTTAATTTCAATTTTGACTTGTTTCGTCTTCGTTGGAGATTACTCTTTTTCCGGTTTTTTCATCCGTTTTGCGTCGTTCTGTGTGATTTTCTTTTATATGTGATTTGTTTAAACTTGAAATTTACTATGCTTTTTAGGCGATGATAATTCTTGAACAGAACAATCGGATTATTACTGAAGTTTTGGACCTTAAATTCTGTACTGCTAAACAAGGGTAAGAACTCACAACATAAATTTATATCACTTTGTTCATTCACTTAGTTTTTTCACTTTACTTATATATTGCTTTGTCCTGTTTATTTGATTTCCTATTTATTGAAATTATTTTTTTCTTCTCTTTGTTAACCTCTTTCTTGATCATTTTATATTTATTTTTCTCCTTGCTTACTTATTTTATTTTTATATTTATCCTTTATTCGCTATTTTTATTCATCTGTCTATCTACTATTATTTTTTGTCTTATTAGTTTGCTTGCTTTCTTACCTATTCGTCTATCTTATTTGTTTTTCTGCTTGTCTACTTTTTTACCTTGTTTATTTTCGTAATATGCATATTTAATTTATTATTTTGCTCGTTTGTTCATTTTTTTTCGTTTTACACTTCGCATGCTCTTCATTTTCATTCATTATTATACGCATATGATCATGTACCATTATGCAGTTGTCATCGGTTTTGGAGAAAAAAAAAAAGCTGTCTTTTTAAGAGTTAATCAGAAGTCTTTGGATTTTCTTATTTTTTTTTTTAACTTGAGAGGTCATCATTATTCTTTTTCAGTCCACATAATGAAGATAAGTGGTAAATTGTCTTGGTGATATATTTGTTTATCATTTATTGTAGAAAGTTTATTATGTACTGTTATTTATTTCCCATTACTCTGTAACCAAGAAAGGAACTAGAAAACTCCTTCCTTGTTTCTAACATCTCTTTTTTAAGGAATAAATTGGAAAAAGTAGATGTGAGGTTCGCTGATTTCGATGGTGTCGTTTATCATATATCAAATCCTGATGGTGATCGTGCCATAATTATGGTTTGTTTTTATTTATTTTTAAATTTCTATCGAAATTTAAACATACTTTTGAAGTGTCAGATGAACTCAAGCATCTCAAACTTGACATTTCCATTCGCTTGCCGGAATATGATTGTCACGGATGATGGCAGATATTAAATTTGTAACTAAGTAATAATCCTTTTTTTTTTTCTAGTATATCTTCACATCTTTTTTTTTTCAGCTTAGCATATCATTGAAATTTTACAAAGAACTACAAGAGCATGGAGCTGATGAAGTATGCTTTTTTCTTTTGTTTTTATTACTTTTTCTCTGGTATTACAGGATTTCTTTCAGAAATTAAAATACTTAAAGTGCAATTTAATATGATTTTGAAATAGGATGAACGAATTATAATAATCTAGGAAGTTTTGTAATGTAGAGGACTCATTTTAAAAATGTTGCAAATTAAACAAAAGTATTAGTTTCTGTTAACTTGAAAGTTAATCTTGTTGTAATGTACATCTGTTGTTTTAGTTGTTACGTCGTGAATATGGTAAATATCTATGTGCAACACCGGAGTCAGGTTATAATGTTTCCCTCTCCTACAATTTAAATGAACTGCCAACTGATTATTCGACGATTGTTAATCAAGCTTCACATTTAAAACGAAATTGTTTTGCATCTGTTTTCGAAAAATATTTCAATTTCCAATCACAAGGTGAAATTGGCGCAAAAAGAGCTGTAATCCATTACCGGGATGACGAAACTTTGTAATTTTTTGAATACTTTTGAAAATTTGTTCTTGACTATCATATTTTCATCTCCAATATAACTTGAGATAGAATTGGAAATGAGAAATTTAAGAGGATTCAAGTGATTATGTGATAGTTACTATGAATCATGAATTGGTCTATGATATTTAGCACTTGAGGTATTAATTGGTAGTCTCTTGAAATACACATTACATGTTGAAATTATTACAGATTTTTTTTCGATATTGACCTCTCCTATATTTTTTTCAATGGATGTTGCAAACAAGTCTTATTTTTTTGATAGCCTTCTGTTGCTTTATACCAATCTTGTGACACTAGGTTTAATCTTCGAACTGAGTTCTGTGATAAGGTGACAGGAATGGGTCAGCCATATGCACTTTCGGAAGCGCAGCTTGAAGAATGAGTCAATTTCCATCACTTCTCATGTTGATTTCATCTCAGGACAATATTTTGAATATTGCTAAACTTTTCAACAAATAACTTTTTTTTACCGAGATACTTGGTATTCAAACTATTATAAAATTTAATAACCGTTTCATCTCCATCAGTTACATACATTTTGCAATCATTCAGCATTCCTAGAAGAACTCACAGCAAATTTTTTTTCGGGCGAATGCTATGGCAGAATTGATATGATTTCAGATACGTAGAAACAAAAGCTGATCGAGTCACTGTTATATTTAGTACAATTTTTCGTGATCCAGATGACGTAATCATTGGAAAACTATTTTTACAGGTTTGCTTTCATTACTGGATTGTATAAAATTTTTCCGCTTCACATCTATATTGTTTTAAAATTGTGTGAGTAATTTTTCAAGATCATAGTTGATCGAGTGCTTGAGTGGAGAGGATGACAAGATTTCAAAAGAATAAGATTTTGCTGTATAATGATCTGATTATTGTAAACATTAAAGTGTCATTGTGGATTAGCAGGCGAAACTTTTTGGAAACTACTCGCACCGGATATAATTTAGGTCACATGAGTCAAGCATTTTTCTCATAAATTTTTTTGAGCATCTCGAAAATTAATTGGAAAAATTTGTTTTTGAAGGAATTCCGAGAAGGGCGGAAAGCATCACAGACATCACCTGCAGTACTTTATACAGTCGGTGAGCCACCACTTGAATTGCGCGACTGTCCCGATGCGCGTGTTGGCGATAATGTTGGTTATATTACTTTCGGTAAGTTTTTATTTTCTCATTTATTTCAGGATTTTATGCATATAAAGATATATAAAATGAAAATTAAGTGACGATGGAAAACAAGTGACCTATCATTGTTACTAGAAGAGTAGTGGAAAGAATAAAGAGGAACAGAGGCATTACTGCTTATTAATTGCTAAATTGTCATGTCAATTTTTCAGAGTTTTATTAGTAATTGGAAATGATGTTGACTTTTTTAGTGTTATTTCCTCGGCACACAAATGCGCAAGCACGTGATAATACAATCAATTTGATACATACATTTCGTGATTATCTTCACTATCACATCAAATGTTCGAAGGTCAGTAAATAAATTTAATTCGAAGAATCGAATTAAATTTGAAGAATTGTATCTTTAGCAGAATAGATTATTCCTTCAAAACTTTGCTAAAAAATTTCCCAAAATTCATCTTTCCGACTGTGAACACTATATGCCATATTGCTTAGAGACACAGAAGGTAAACTTTTGGAAAATCTTTCTAAAAAATATTCTGTTAAGTAGTTTTTGATGATTGGAGCTTATACATATATATCGACAATGGCGAATCTGAATCTCAACCTAGCTTAATGCATGATTTAATGAATTCTGATTTTTCAGAAATATTTATCTTTCAGTACATTCAGATCATGGAATATGTTTGTATTTTTGTATCCATATGAACAACATAAACTATTCAACCGAGCGCTTTCCAAAGAAAGTGAAACTCATAAAGTTAGATTAAGACCATGTGTTTAGCTAATAATTTCAGGCGTATATGCACTCAAGAATGCGGGCCAAAACAAATGACTTCTTAAAAATCTTGAACCGAGCACGACCAGAAGGGCGTGTAGAAAAAAAAACATTTTCGTATGTATTTTATTTCTCATTTTTCTAAAACTGGTATCAACGAGAAAAAAGTGGAATGAATATTATTGGGAAAAATATGAGCTAAATTGAAGCATACTGCAGTTTAAGCGAAATATTTGGCACAGAAAAGTTTATAGTACTAATGTCCTTTACTTTTTTTTTGGGGGAGGAGGGGTTATTTAAAATTCAATTTTTGAATGAAATATAATTCAAGCCAAAGAGAAAAATATTTCAGAGGGCGCAGTTTCCAGCCAGTTTAGAAGATCGTATAATCTGCGAAAATACATTTCATTTTGACAAACATATTTATTGCTATTTAGATATGAATGTAATATTTTTAAGCTCCTTTGATGGCAATAATATTGTAAGATATGAAGAGCACAAACTCTGTGTTTCATTTCATTTTTTTTTTCCCGAAAACTCTGTGTTTTTGATAATCTTAATGAACTTTAAAGTTTTATTATCATTATTGTTTCACGGGTAACGTTATAGAAGGTCAAAAATGACCAGTTTTCCTTATAAAACAATGAGCAAAGACTTTGTAAAGGTATAAAGGGGAATGATGAAATATCTTCATTTAATTAAAATTAATAAATTACAACTTCACTTTGTTGTCAAACAGTGCAAAATGACAAAAATAGCTTGTGAAATATGATTCCCTGTCGGAAAAATTTGAGAGATATAATTATGGTAAACAATGAATGTTAAAATGACCTTTAGCACGAAGATAGTTAGTTTCAAAAGAACAAACATGTTTACCGTCAAAACGCTCCAATTGAGAGATAAACAAATTGAGGTCGATCAGTCATGAAGCAACACATTGGAGATCAGATAAGGAGAAGGAGCTCCGAAAAGATTTAAAAAGTCCGGATTCTGAAACAGAGTGTTCAAGTTAAAGTTCAAATTCGATTTCTTACGCCGATGCAGGAATAGCAGCAAAAAGTTCTATTTTCTGATTTGTGACGAAGAACCATTCTTCCATTAATCAATAAAATTTTTTACAAAAAAAAAGATTCCTTTCTGCCGCAAACAAATAATTTTTTCGTCATTCCCTTTGTGACGTATTCAAAAAGATAAGAAAATTTCCAAGAGTAATTAATGCCGGTGATGGAGAATTTCTCTTTAAAGATTTCTGTCTTATTGAAAATTTTCTGCAGGAAAAATATGACTATTCATTTCAGCTTGAGAAAGGCATATAATATGATGGTAATCCGGACAATGCTTTCTTTTATTTTTTTTTTCTTTTGTAATATTCCAGGATAGAGTAAAACTAGGATTGCCATAGTAGAAATCGGATGAAATTAGATTTGCAAAACCAAAGAAATGAAATACAATGAATAAATGCTAATTACTCTTAAATGTAAAATCTTAAATATAAATGCCGTAGTATTCTGTCTGAATCAAATCTTACAAATTCCTCAACATCATACCTTTTATCAGGAGCATAAAGTCACTAATTATAAAACAGACGTGATAATTGTACGTGATGTAACAGAAATGACGCAATTTTAGATGCTCTATATCTGAATATTTCTAAATTCTCAGATGCTGCATAAAATCATTATGCAATAAGATGTGGTGTAAGACACGTGATACGTGATACGTGATGTAACAGAAAAGATGCAATTCTAGATGCTATCTTTCTAGATTCTCTGATGCTTTTTTGTCAAGAAAATCCCCCTTCAAATTTGTCTACCAAAAGATTGCAAGTGCAAATGCATCCATTCATCAAGTGATAAATAGCGCACTCTTTCACGTACGTTATACGTGCTCGTTTCAATGCACTACCAGCTTATCATTTTATTTCTGTGTAACAGTTTGTGCAGGTGTATGTATGTGTGTATTTGTATACGTGCATACTCTATACATGTGAATGGAATGTCTGTTCGTCTGTGCACATAGCAATGGGATGCCGCTATGGGATGCTGCTATGAGGAGCCATTGCTAAGCAACTAGCAATCTGATTGGCTATCATTCCAACTGTTAGCGCTTTAGCCGACCAAAAGGCATGTGAGATAGATTAGTTGAAGGTCTGTTGTGGTGTGAAGTGTGCATGTGTGTGTGTGTCTATGCGTGTGCATATCTGTCTGTCTGTCGCTCTGTTGGTTGCCTAATTGCTATTTAAATTCTTCGAAATATTAGCATTTCAGGTTATTTAGATTTTGTAATATCAGGTCAACTATATTATATTAGATTAATTACTGTTAATTACTTATACATTAATTACTTTTTTTCTTTTCTCTCAATCATTTGTTATATATATTGTTTTTAGTATTATAGTGATGTTTTAGATTATAGTTTAGATTTTCTAGAAAAATACAATCCACCTTTCGATTCGAAATTATTTTATACTAGTATAACTTAAAATTATATTTCATGCGAATACAGTCTGAAATAATATCATGCTTGAGTAATTTGGAATCACTTTTTTTGCTAGTATGACTTGAAATCGTCTTATCATCTAAGTGTAACATAATCTATTGAAATAGAATGTACTAAACTAGTGAATGAGGAATTTTTATGTTCCATTTTTTTTTTTACTGCTTATCAACTAATTGTATTGATACTGTAAATGATAAAAGTCTTATAACACTCTTGATTGCATGTATAGTACATATCATCTTCAATTTTAAATTGAGCCTGTTATCACTTCTGTATAGCTCGTCAAATGTTTATTTTACCCATACCATTCTTCACCTCTCAAAATGCGCCGTTCAATAAGACTACCCAAAAGGTCAGAGTTTAGGGGGCAATTATGTCATGTTCTGGCGGGAAGGCGGGAAAACTTCTTTTATTTTTGCTACTCTCTCTATTCACAGTGAGAGTTCTAGAATAAAAAAAGTTGGTAAGGGAAATAGTGCAACGAATACTGACAAAAAATTGGCATCTGTAGGATGGTACCATATTAAATGAAAAGGGAAGATGAAGTGGTTTTAAAATTTCTTTTATTTATTTTTTTTGTTCTGTTTGGCTCGCATGTTTGTAATTCGGATCATTGTTTCGAATTTTCAGAACTCCGCAATTTATTTGCGACAACTTCGAACAGATAATTTCGGTGGTGCAGAAGATAGCAAGAAGAAATGACCGACAGGAAGGCAGTGATCAAAAATGCTGATATGTCGGAAGACATGCAGCAAGATGCTATTGATTGCGCAACACAGGCTTTAGAGAAGTTTGCTATTTTCTTAATTTTCAATATTAATTTAATTATTTCGGTTCTAAGAAGAGTGGATTAGATGGAAAATTAAATCATTTCTAAGATTTGGGTCAAGGGTTAGAAATTATGATTAGAGAAAGTTTGATTTGGCCGAAGGTTTGCAAATTTCGAAGTCTCATATCAATTAAACTTAATCCACTTTAATTTTTGCGCAACCTACAATGAATCTTCCATTATAAATAATTTTTTGAAGATAAACATTTCAAAATTTTGTATTTTTCAAGCTGGATAATATATTTGGGATGGTACAAAAAATACTTCTGAGTAAATAATCCATCTCACTGAAATTAAAAAGAAACTTTTTAAATTTCTTTTTAATATTTAAAAATATTATTATTATATGGAATGTTCCTTAATGTACATTGTGGTATTAAAGTGTGATATAAATTAAATATTTTCAATTAATTTTTACGAAAACATTCGTTGTTGGTAGTAGCGGATTTGTACGAAATATTGTTTTGAAGATTTTGTTTCACTTTTTTATGTTACACTATGTATTTATTACATATAACATCCTTTTTTTGCAGCATTTAGTAATCTTTCAGGTATAATATCGAGAAGGATATAGCAGCGTATATAAAGAAAGAATTTGATAAGAAGTACAACCCGACATGGCACTGTATTGTTGGACGAAATTTCGGGTCATACGTTACGCATGAAACAAAGCACTTCATCTACTTTTATTTGGGCCAAGTAGCAATACTTTTGTTTAAGAGTGGCTAATTTTTTTTTTTTTATTTGTTTCTCTTTTTTCCTCTCATTCTTCCAATAATTTTGTGTTACTTAAAATAGTTTTCATCTGGTTTTTTGTACATTACTGAATATTATTGACGATGGCGATGATGAAATAGACCGAAATACACCGTCTTGAATGTTTCTTTTAAGAAATATGGAAGTTGTATTTCGAATCTCTTTCCGAATCTCGAATATTTATCAGGAATTTTCCGGACATTATTTCTCTACCTTTCATGTTACTTTGAATCATTAAAAATGGGAAAAATAAGTGCAAGATCATCAAAAGAGGCAAAGATAACTACATAAAGTTGTGCTAAATATTTAGGATTAGTGCCTTAATTATTCTCTCTGGATACATACGCGCACACACATATATACATCCAAGAAAGAATCTCATTACATGTCATTTTTTTATGATTTATTTTTCCGTTCACATTACTCGATAAAATACCCTTTAAATGTTCTCCGTTAAACAGGAAGATGTAAAGCAAGATTTTCGCTTCTTCACAAAGTATGCAGATAGTGCGAAGAATTATTGCAGCATTTTTCAATTTAAATGCAATGGAATTCGAACAGGACGAAAGATATTTAATAGAATTTTCACTCCACTCATTAAATGCATGTCGATTAAATATTTGATTAGTTGTGAAGTTGTTTCAGAAAATATTCTACGATTAAATGTTCTTCGTCATTCGCTTTCATACAATATCGTTGGAACCTTTGTTGCTTCACTCACCGGAAAATCTCAGTTTCTCGGGTTTCATGCAGTAATATCATACCAGATTATCCCGAGTTCAGCATAACAAAACAGAACAATGTATCAATTTCCGCACATCACATTGGTGCCGAATTAATGCAATAAATTATAATTCGCAAACAATTTCTTGTATTTTCAAATAGTTGGCAGTGGGAAAATTTCAATATGAATAATCTTAGAATCTTCAGATATTTGCACAATCAGCTATCACTTAAAATCTGGGAAATTTTTGAGCAATTGATTAACCTGTGTTTTTAAATTTTATATAATAATCAGCAAAGGAAATAAAACGTAAGCCATCTTCTACATTTCATATGAATGCCAGGAATGAGGATATCTTACGTTCAGTGGCAATCCCAAAGTGGAATGAACAATTTTTTCACCTAGTCACAATGTTGCAGCTATTCGGGCGATGCAAGAACTAAGGCTATGTCATTTCGGGATCGAATTGCTGTCAGAATCAATTTAATTAGAAATGTTTTATCAGTTCCTTCTGATGCATCTAAAAATCCTGTTATTAACAATTTGCATCATTTGATCGTAAATGTCTTTGTTCAAGCGTTAGCTTAGGAATAACTGATTGCGCATATAACAAAAAATCATCCGTGTGTTAATTTTGTTCACGATGCAATTCTACATTGAACGAAGCAGCAGCAGATCAACTTGGTATGACATTTCCAATTGATTGAGAACTTTTTTCCAAGCACAAATCTTCAATCTTTATCAACACTTCATTGTAAATTTCTGCTGCGAAATCCATGTTTATATTTGAATTTTCTTTGCATATTCAATGGAGAATATCTTCAGCCATGTGCATTTCTCCAATAACTTTGTTGGAGATAAAGGAGGGCAGGCGGCTGGGCACATTTATCAACACATGCGAAGGAAGAAGCATTCATTTTGATTAGAATGTACGGTGTACAGTCTGCCCATCGTAGTTTTTTGAATATGCAAAGGATGTCCGTCAAATCAATCGGTGAAGAACTTGAAACCCTGTGTCAAAATGAACAGCGAACACTTACGACAAAGATGCAAAGCAAGACATGACCTAATATTAGAAATCAGATAGGCAATCTATTAATTGTTTGAAAAAAAAAATATATATATATACACATTGCTACTTGCTACTGCGACTCTGCTAGGTTAGAAATAGACTTTATTCGATATTATTCACAATATCGTGCAATGAAATAGTAAACAGTAAACGAATAATGCACGGTAAATGTAAAAGATACTAACAGTGGTCTTCTAAATTGTCGCTTGTTCTGTCATTGAAATCGCTTTAATATTGGATTGGGATTTGCCACTGATAATGATGTTGAAAGAATTGATCTGGTCGAAAACACTGATATAATAAGAACTGACTTGAAAGGACTGCGATCCCAAAGTAGAAAAAACCATTCATGCTGATTCTCCCAATGTTGCTGCTTAATACTGATGATGCTCGGAAGTTCACATTTTATATATGGATCATCCTTGGATTTGAAATTGGGTGGAGATTCACGCCAGTTATATAAAGATCGGTCATGAGGATAAGGATAAAATCGAAATTCTCATACGTTGCACGTTTCTGAGAATTGACATTTTAACATTTCATAAGCTGCTTATAAGCTCTAATAGCAATGGAAGATGTAGGAATGTCCACATATCCTGAGAATATTAATAAATTCTTCTATACAGATTATTTGGATTATTTGTTTTATTCATATTGTAAATATTCCTGTCACAGGTGTGATAAATAAAATATATATA